>JARYHS010012519.1:233889104-234003931 GCA_031002005.1 Vandiemenella viatica | reverse complement strand
TCACCACGCCCGACATCAGGTACGTCAGCGAGGCTGCAGACAGAGGGAACTCACATCAGAGCACAACCACCAGCAGGGGCACGCTGGCGAGCGTCGAGCCCTGGTCGGCCGTGAGGATGATCCGCTCCCGGCCGCTCACCAGTCGCGGGATCACCGGAGACGGCCACGCATTCACCAAGCCCGACATCAGGTACGTCAGCGAGGCTGCAGACAGAGAGAACTCACATCAGAGCACAACCACCAGCAGGGGCACTGGCGAGCGTCGAGCCCTGGTCGGCCGTGAGGATGATCCGCTCCCGGCCGCTCACCAGTCGCGGGATCACCGGAGACGGCCACGCGTTCACCACGCCCGACATCAGGTACGGCAGCGAGGCTGCAGACAGAGGGAACTCACATCAGAGCACAACCACCAGCAGGGGCACGCTGGCGAGCGTCGAGCCCTGGTCGGCCGTGAGGATGATCCGCTCCCGGCCGCTCACCAGTCGCGGGATCACCGGAGACGGCCACGCATTCACCAAGCCCGACATCAGGTACGTCAGCGAGGCTGCAGACAGAGAGAACTCACATCAGAGCACAACCACCAGCAGGGGCACGCTGGCGAGCGTCGAGCCCTGGTCGGCCGTGAGGATGATCCGCTCCCGGCCGCTCACCAGTCGCGGGATCACCGGAGACGGCCACGCATCACCAAGCCCGACATCAGGTACGTCAGCGAGGCTGCAGACAGAGAGGAACTCACATCAGAGCACAACCACCAGCAGGGGCACTGGCGAGCGTCGAGCCCTGGTCGGCCGTGAGGATGATCCGCTCCCGGCCGCTCACCAGTCGCGGGATCACCGGAGACGGCCACGCGTTCACCACGCCCGACATCAGGTACGGCAGCGAGGCTGCAGACAGAGGGAACTCACATCAGAGCACAACCACCAGCAGGGGCACGCTGGCGAGCGTCGAGCCCTGGTCGGCCGTGAGGATGATCCGCTCCCGGCCGCTCACCAGTCGCGGGATCACCGGAGACGGCCACGCGTTCACCACGCCCGACATCAGGTACGGCAGCGAGGCTGCAGACAGAGGGAACTCACATCAGAGCACAACCACCAGCAGGGGCACGCTGGCGAGCGTCGAGCCCTGGTCGGCCGTGAGGATGATCCGCTCCCGGCCGCTCACCAGTCGCGGGATCACCGGAGACGGCCACGCATTCACCAAGCCCGACATCAGGTACGTCAGCGAGGCTGCAGACAGAGGGAACGCAAGACGGTGCCAGTTACTGCCGAGAGGGGGTGTAGTTGCGTTGATTCCACTGCAGCTACGACCTGACGATTCGTACCCATTCCACAGTACGAGGAGGTATCCAAATGAAACGTAATTATTTTTTAAAAGTAACATATTTTCAATTTTTTTTACAAAACAACCTTATCCCCTTCAAAATACTCTCCACTAGAACTAATACATTTGTCCCAGCGGTGCTCCCACTGTTCGAAACATTTTCTGCAGTCATCTTTAGATATAGCTAAAAGCTTCTCCGTCGTTTTTTTTCTTGACCTCGTCAGTGATGTCAAATCCCTATCCTTTCATACTGCTTTTTATGCATGGAAATAAGAAAAAGTCTTACAGGGTCAAGTCAGGCGAGTAAGGTGCGTTGGGCAGTGGAACCATGACTTTTTTTTACCAAAATCTGCCTAACAGAGACTACTGTGTGTGCAGGTGCATTGTCGTGCTGGAAGAACCCGTCTCCTGACTGCCACAAATCGGGTCTATTTTGATGAACACTGTTACCTAATCTTCTCAAAACTTCAAAAAAAAAGAGAAGAGTTTTTATTGACGTTCTGATGCGTGGGAACAATTTCTGCGTGAACGACGCCCTTGGCATCTAAAAAACAAATGAGGATTGTTTTGATGTTTGACTTGACGACATTTTTTGGACGGGGTGACAATGACGTCTTCCAATGGCTTGACTGTTGCCTTGTTTCTGGGTCGTAACCATAGTACCATGACTCTTCACGTCATTACGACATTTCACAGGAAATCTGTATCAATTTCAAACTGTTGTTTCAAAGCACGACATGTTTCAACTCGACGATCTTTTTGCTTGTTAGTCAGAGCCCGAGTAACAAACTTGGCAGCAAACCTTTTCATTCCTAAATATTCGGTCAAAATTCGCTAAACCGAGCTCCATGATAACGTACTAAACTTTGACAGTTGATCAGTTGTCTGTCGACGGTCTGAGAACACAAGCTTCGAATTTTTTCAACATTTTCGTCGATTCGGGCAGTTGATGGACATCCATAAAGTGGTTTGTCATCAATCGACATGTCACCATTTTTAAACCGAGCGTACCTATCATACACGTGAGTTTTTTCCCATAGCGTCTTCTTTGTAAGCTATTTTCAACATTAAAACAGTTTCAGCAGCATTTTTACTGAGTAGAAAACAAAATTTCACAGATGCACTTAAACCATCATAAAAAATAACAAAATTGCGCTAGCAAAAATAATCACTGCAGATTAATAGAACAATATAGGACGACAACACGGGCGGCACTGAACTGACAATGAGTTGCGCTATAAACACCGAGTGGCAGAACCGTGTACTACACAAGCTCCGCCCACCACAATTCCAGTTATTTTTGGGAATCCCCTCGTATTTACACCCGGTTCGGACTCTATGATTTCAAACTGTCAAAACCTATTGAATAGTTTCTGCGTGACGCAAGCGAAGATACCAATGGCCTTGGGCATCTTGGCCCTTTGCACAACTTCAGCACGTTCAGACTGAAAGCTGTGCGGTTTTCTTTTATTCCTCGTTCGTTTTCTTTATTCACGTTCTCCTTCTGGTGTCCGTGTCTCACCTAACGGAGGTACTGCAACGCTCCCTTCTTCTTTTTTTCTCTTCAACTGAAAGAAATCGCAACAGAAGATTTATAATTCTTACGAAATTAATGTGACCATTTATAACGACCTTATAAGTAAACAGAAATTTCTTAACCACTTATTTCTGTTCAGTTTCATAGATAATACTCCACTTTACAATTACCAATAATTTTCATTAGCAATGTTAGTCATGAAATGATGTTGCCTCTTAGAATCATAGAACGTTAACAGTCTTGTACAGCTTGGGTGACTCTCTGATAGCTAATTCCAGCGACCCTCCGTTTGTGTTTGTACCGACGATCTCCAACACCGAATTTGTTCATCTTTTCTCCGAGTAACATGGCCGGCCCATTTCTCCCAGAAGTCTGTGACCTGATGTTGGCTGCTCTCGTTTTCTCTTTCTTAGGGAAATTCACAATCCATCTTTCCAAAGCTTCTTTGGGCAGTTCTAATTTTTCCTTTCGGAAATTCGTAATGTGTCGGGAGAATTAACTACTCGTAAACTGCTTTCTTTAGATTTTTGGACATTTATTTAAAGACTGTTCAATGTTTCACAAATATTTGCCATCACACCTTGATACGATGGAAAATTTCTGATCTTACATCTAATCTCATATTTACAAGCTGGTCAAGATGAATTTATTTACTAATATTTTCTAAAGCTATATTATTTATATGTACATTCCCCACTGTGCCCCATTTGTTACATATAACTTTTATTCTTTAAACACTATACCCAGATCGACTGATTAGAGACTACATCGGTAACCAAGGTTTATAGTTCAGCGTCGTTCGTCAGGGGTACAATGTCACCAGCAAATGTCATGTCTTCTTCAATTCCTTTTTCTGCCCAGTCCAACTTTGACAACTGAAGACAGCTGAAAATAATTTCGGAAGGATGGAATCAACTTACTTAACAACTCTTTCGATATGGAAATATTTACACAGTTCCCTAAAGCTAACCAATACTGATGATGTGCCACAGATATCGTGGATGACTCTTATGTAACTGTGTCGACGCACTGTTCAGCTAAGGCCGATTGGTTAGCGATCTGCCCTAGTACCTCGAAAGCTACACAGAGGCATCTGCTATCCGTTCCATCGAGAAATCTTGCTTGCTCAGCGTTCTGGATGAATCAAGGATCAAGCTGGTTCTCTGAAAAAACTCTGCAGGCAAGACGAGAAGACTTCAGCCAAGCGATTGGTGCCTTCAGAATACCATCAGACAGACCGTCGCCGCCAGCGGCAGTTCTATTTGTTATACTATCTACAGCATTCCTCATTTCAGAGGGAAGTAAATCTGACACATTGGATAGGTTAGAGAATTCTGAAAACATCGGAGTTCCCTAATACTGCCATATAGAGGATTCTGATGAAATACAGAATTTCTTCTCAGTAATTGTGCCATTTTTTTCCATCAGTCCATCTAATTTGTACCAAGTATGATATTTCGTTTCGCTCTCTTTATACTTATATTCTTCTCTAACAGCAGTTACTCATATAGACTTTTCTCAAGATTTCATACAGTTCATAACTGGGTGTCAAGTCAGGCGGGTGAAAAGAATTTTGGACATATACAGAGCCAATACTCCTCGATAAATATTTGTGCAAGATATAGAAATAGCATGTGGAAGGAAAGAAAGAACCATGATAATAAATTATTAATTGAGGGAGGTTTTCGTTTGCAGTTAGGGGAGTGAGAGACTGTAAGGAGGTAATGGCCCTCTCACTGCGATTCGTTATGACAGTAGACCCTGGCTTCAGTCAGGTCTTCCAGATTCCATTGGCGCTTTCCTAGAACATCTGTCGCAATTCATCTCTACTTCCCTGTAAGTGTTTGAGATTGATATTTTTCGTCTTGTTTCTTTCTGCTTTTACGTTTACATATCTCAATCCTTGCTCTTGCTGCTGATACTAAACTTGTTCAAAACGTTGGCGTCTTTAACTATGTGAGGTATATTCTAAATAACAAAGTCAATCCCATTTTTAATGCCAAACTTGGTGGTTATCCATGATCACTCTCTAGTAGGGAGCATTCGTGATTGGCATTATCGAGCACTAGCGAAAGGCGCCAGTCTCTGTCACTTCTCTCATCAGTCCCACCGCCGGGTGATCGTGCATACTTTAATTTAACTTACTGTAATCTGATTGCGATGGAGTAAATCTCTTTCTTGTGCACGCCTACTTTTTCCCCTTACAAATTTAATTTTTACAGGGATTTTGGTGAATTATTCATCATTTCCCTTGGTAACTTAATCCCAACCCTCACTCCCCTGCCTACGCAAAAAAGTTTCGCCTACTCTCATGCCTGAAATCGAGTGCCAGCTCATGGACATAGTCATCTTTTCCCACTATTAATTCTTCCACCAATATCTTTCCATGCCCTTCACCAATATTCGCCTTATTCACTCCCTTTACCATCCTCCAGTGTTCCAATGAGACAAATTCCAGCTCCTTTATGATATCATTTACTGACTGGACACTGAACTAGTTTCCAGAGACAAATCTAGTTGTTCTCCTTTGTACTTCTGTATTTGATACCCAAAATGAGGGAACCATACTAAAGCACCATACTCAAAGAATGGTCTGACGAAAGTTATGTAAACCAGTTCTCTCATTTCTCTAGCGTGTCCCGTCATTTCTTCTCTCCAATAAATGAAGGATTTGCAGCCTTTTCCCAACACCTGCCTAATGTGGCCACTCTAGTTTGCTATCAGATGTTATGCCAAGATATTTACGTTTCAAGTCTTCAACCAGCAATTCTTTCTCCACCATATAATCATAATCAACGTTTATTTATCTGTGTACCGAAAAGCTGACCCTTCTTTTCATTTATATTAATCCGTTATTGACCTATGCAGCTAAATATCCTGCCAAGGTCACCCTGCGCTTTTCACAATCTTCTCCAGTCTTTAACCTATTGGATAATATTAAGTCATCTGCAAACAATCTAACTTTTGATTTAAACCATTAACACTATTTTTTTTATTAGAATGACGAATAGCAATGGTCCTAATTTCCTACCATTCTACCCTATGGCAATCCCCACTACACTTACATTTCTTTTGATGATTTATTTTTTAACTTAACTCTTTGCTTTCTACCTTTTAATAGTTCTTCTACCCACCAAATGATTTTTTCATCCACGCCAATAGTTTTTAACTTATATAGCACTATTTTATGATCCACATTGCCAAATTCCTTAGAAACATCTAGTGATTCATTACAAACTAGTGTAAGTCCGTGACCGTTTTTTGCATATCGTTACGGATCTAGAATAGTTCCGGTTTTTCGGTTAAAAGATTATGACATGTTGACCTGATCTGACCAAATACGAAATTGACCTGTGTTTCACCCTAAGGGTTAATAAAATGTAAATATTTTGGCATTATATTTGATAACAAGCTTATCTGGGCAGGTCACATTGGACAGGTAGTAGGAAAAGGTTTCAAAATTCTGCATTTGTTGGAGAGAGTGATTAGGGTATGTACGAGAGAAGTAAAGGAATTTGGTTACAAAACTTGAATATGGCAGTGTAGTATGTGATCCACATTTTAAGTATCAAATACAGCAGTTGGTGCAAAAAAGGGCTGCTAGATTTATTTCTGCAAATGATTGCAGAACGCAATCAGTAACAGATATGATAAAAGAAAAGCTGGAATGGGATTCATTGGAAGACAGGAAGATGGTGAAGAGGGTCATGGGAGTATACAAGGCGTATATTGGTGATGAGGCATGGAAAGGTACTGGTGTAAGAATGAAAAGTAATGCATTGAAGGGAAAAGAGGAACATGGCCACAAGCTGAAACTCGATCTCAGGCACAAGGGTGTAGGAAGATTCTATTTTTTAGGTAAGGGTGTCAGGGATTGGAAGAAATTACCAAGAGAAATGAATAATTTACCAAAAATGTTGAAATTTGTAGAGGATGGGTGGGTGCAGGAGAGGGGGAAGATGGGTGTATAGGGAAATTCAATTATAACTCAGAAGTTTTAATAGTCGCATTAAACGCGGACAGAGAGTGTCGCGCTACCGTATTATTGTTTCAGAGGTAGTAGACTCAAACTTCCTGAAATACAAACTTGAAATTTGAAGTATTTCTGTTTAAATGGAGTGCGCAATTGCTTCGAAAGGGTCAGGTTGTTTTTGACTGATGCTGGGGATGTAATCTTTGGTCATAGTATCCGTAACGGCCAGAGAACTTAATACAGATTCCAGATTGATAAATATTTCAGCAACTCTGAAGAAATGAATTGCCAGAATACTCCATACCGTAACGTATTTGGTCTGATGTCCACTTTAAATAACCTAATAACTTACGTACAGCGAACATGAATAAAGACCATTAACGAAAGTAGTCAGTTAAAAAAGTAAAAAGCAAATAAACCATAATGTATAAACTTTTGTCAAGCAGCAACATTAACGAAAGTTATAATTTAATTGAAATTTAGTCTAGGCCGGAATAATAATTGGCATTCGTGGTTACAGCTGAGAACATGGATAATCTAAGTTTTTTAATTTTTTTAAATATTTCTTTCATTAGCAATATGTTATTGAAAAGCAGTTCTGCGATTTTTCAACTTAAAGTTTATAGATATTTTATTAAACTATGAAATGCTACGAAAAGCAAACTTAATGAATATATTATGGCAATTAATTTGGTAGTAATTGCTTCGCTATTAAATTGTGGACAAAACCTCGAATTTCTTCTAATGATATCTCTGGTCACTGTTAATTTGCGAGCGAAGACTGAAACGTGACATCGTTCTCCAGTCAATAGCTATCGAGGCGACTGAGGCGAGGAAGTTAGCAGATACAGCCTTCCTAGTCCATTCCATCGGAAATATATACCTGGGACTAAGGCCGTGGTGCCGACATTGGCCTTAAAGTCACCAATAAGCAGTTTGAAGAGATAGACTACTCTTCTTCTCACAGGATTCTTGGAGTTCTGTTGAATGTCCCCAATCTACTTATCAGAGTGTCTCGAAGCAGGAGCACCAACCCACACGATCTGTACCTTTTTGAAACTGTTATATTCATGCAAGTTATTCTGCCTGATGTGGCTTCGCGAACAGGTATTTCATCAGTGATGTTCAATTTACCTTTAGGTTCGCCGCAGAAGTAAAACAGATTGCTAGACTCCCGAAGGAAACAGCCTGCATGTTGATGGCATACTTCACTCAAGCGGGTAGTGCTCCAGTTGATGTTGTCCAGTTCTTCTTGAGTCCACGATACCTGTAATTTCCCAATAGTGAGATTTGCAGTCTGGATTCTGCTGTTTGTAGATCTTGTTTTCTGAGATCTCAAAACCTGCTCCCACATGGAGATCAGATCGGGGACTATTTTACCTCCAGAGAATTTTAACCTTAACTTCATTGGTGAAAAAGTCTTAACCTTCCCTGCTTCAGAGACGGATTGTGGACGCAAGTACTTCTATTTGCTTCCAACTGGGTTTCTCGGCTTGGTAATGAAGGGACTGCAACGACGCACCTCACTTCCATTACGCTCTCATATCCGATACGAATACTTTCTTAAGCTGTCTCATAGTTTCCTCCAATATGGTTATTTTACAGACACTTCTTGTCCCTTCGTGAAATTCCTGTGAGCAGCAGCTAACAACGATAAGTCACCAAAGATTCTGCTTCTCTCTCTCGTGCGCAGCATCATCCCAATATAAAAGATAATATTATTTTCTCCGATTCCGACAAATGCAACTACATGATTGCTTTTCGTATAGCAAGGGAGTGATTTCCGTTTATCGCGTTATAGTACCTTCCAATGTTATGTTAAGTTTCATAAGAAAATATGTAGGTTGTGTGTGCACAGTAACACTAATTTTCACATGAATACTTCTTTAAGCGATAAAGTAAATGAATTAGAATGTTTTTGTTGAGCAGAATTGTATGTGGCTGTGATGGAATTATTATTTTGCAGTGACTGGCATTTCCTTATGTCGACGTGGGGTGGCGGTGACACTGGCAGGTCGTAGATTTGTCATGCGTTCCGTCGCTCTATATTGGCCCTACTATCTGAACAAGACTCCGCAGTAAACTAGTACACGCCTTACGAACGTGAGTGAGGTACCGAGCGAGGTGGGTGAGTGGTTAACGCTCTGGCCTCGCATTCGGGAGGACGCGGGTTCGAATCCCCGTCCGGGCATCCAGATTTGCGTTTTCCAGGGTTTCCCCAAATCACTCCAGGCGAATGCCGGGATGCTTCCTTCAAAAGGCCATGGTCGCATTCCTTCCCGTTCCTTGTCCCCAGTCCCATCCTGCCTCTAATGACCTTAGCCGTCGACAAGGCGTAAAGCAAAAAGAAAAAACAAGAAAATAGTGAGTGAGGTTGGACCAGACTATTTGCAGACACCGCTTGCAGGTGGTGGTAGGTTTGTCGCACGCAGCGAACATTTTAGCCTCCTCGGTGGTAGGTCTTGACGGGCTGTTGCTGGTACAGGATTTAGTCGTGGCAGTATACAGCTTACAGGGCAATACCTTGGGTTTCGTATAGTTCGTTAAGTCTCTTTTAATCCGATGCAACCAAAAAATTATTAGTAATTCCGAAAAGCGAGAAACCGGTTATTTCCGGTTCAACATATTCCCTATTGTCTTCAATTTTATAATTCTTCTAAAACTTTCTGTCGTATCAAGCAAAGAATTTTGACTCTAACATTATACTATCATACAAAGAAGCAATTTAGTTTATTCTTTGCTGCAGTCGAACGGTATGATTCACCATTTGTTTCTTCTAAATGCTCCTTTTTTCTAAGGTTCCATAATCAAAATGTCATAAGTGGACCCTCATAATTTCCTCATGTCTGTCAGTATGTCACAGCTGCCTTTGGTTCGCTTGTGACGAGATCGAACGGGAAACCGTGTTTCACAGACATTAAAATGGCAGCAAGCAAATTTCTAAAGGTTCAACCATATAAACGAACATTTTCATCTGTGTATTTTACGAGTAAGCTGTCAGTAATTTGTGTGTTTTCCTAATTTTCAAGTCATGTTACTGAAAAATTCCTCATTTTCAAAGAAAATTATTTTACGTTGAACACGTTCATGTGTTATTCTAGATTTTGTACGTTAATGTAAGGCAGTCACGAAAGAGAGAAATGTTGTGAAACAATTAGTCTTCAATGCTGGTTGTATGTATGACGTAATTGCGACTGCTTGTGTTACTTTTAAAATATTAACTAATATCACTAAATATGATTCAGTTACAGTGAGGACCTTATATAACCGGTAATTCGAACGGAGCGCTGTGGTGAGCTCCGAATTGCGCTAAGAAATGTTCTGTATTTAATCCCACATATTTTGTCAATTTTCTCAGTAATCGGACGGCGCGGCGTTAGCATCAGTACAGAATTAAATCGATGATCGTGAAATGAGCAGAGTTCGCCACTCTTGTCAGGCAATCAGCCAATAGCAAACGTTGACACTGTCCTCACCCTCTGTCAACTACGAGCAAGATAGTGTCAAGCGGATCTCTTATGTTTACTGTATGGGCGTCGATTCAAAGGTCGAATCTTAAAGACTTGTGAAGCTTACGGTATACTGAGCGAGTCCTCTGTCGGAGCGCACGGGTAGCACGTGGACGAGATGCGGCACCGCGCCGGTAGAGATTAGGTTTAGCCCCTGCCATTGTTCTCTGTTAATTGCGGTGTGTTTACAGTATGCAGAAAACGATTCACAACAGTTTACGATGCAGCTTTATTCAACTTGAAACCGTTTTGTTCTGCCTTGAACAACTTGAGCATTGTCTTCGAGGGTCACGGCTACGACGAGTCGAACAGAACTTTTGGAATACGACCGTAATCATCCTGACATCATCATTTCATTATCAGCTGATGCACTGCCGAAAGTGCAGTGATATATCATCTTCGATAAACTTTCGATAAATGATTTAATACCGATGTTATAACATAAGCATTTTCAGTGGTTCATGTAGATCTAACGCATAATTATTTCATTTATTCTTCAACGAACGAAAGATCACAACTTAGATTTAAAGCAAGCAGTTTGCACGTATAATCTATATTTAATTTAATTACGGAGTGCATAACTTCCAGTTCCAATTTCCCTAGACACCTTACTTTCCGATTTATTAATTTTTTTATCTGAAATTTTCCCATCTATCTCCTTTTGCTCTTCACAAATTTTAATTTAAAAGTCTTTCAGTGTTTCTTTTTTTTTTAGTTGTTCATCCCGTCCCCTTCAAATTTATTCCAATCGCCGACTTTCTTATACCTTGAATCGACTGCCAGTTGTGGTCGTGGTCATCTCTTCCCTTCCCGGCACGACTCTCAGTATCCTTTTAAGCCTCACCACACTCTTACCGTCCTTATCCTGCTCAGTGAATAACAGCCCACTCCTTTCTTATATCAGCGACTGCGGTCCTTTCCATGTTGTCTTCATCGGGGAGCTGTTCCCGCCGCCGCAGCGTGAGCCGTCGTGCGACCGGCGACTCCCGCTGGTGCGGAGTAGATCTCTGCGATGTTGTACCCTCAAGAAACTTGGGATCGCAATTACATCATCGGTAAAATCTTTCGAAATCTGCGCGAAAACAAGAGAAACCGCAGCAGAAGCCGAATAATTCTCCTAGTGACAGCCTTCTTGAATGGTGCGCATGTGAAGCCAACGACTCGTATGATCCCAGGTGGGCTGTAGTGTCGCCGTGCCGAGTCTCCACTACGTCGCAGTTACCATAGCGGCAATGATAAAAAAAACCTAACTTGGCTGGTCCAAAAAAGATGATGCTATTCCTGCGTTGAAATCACGATAAATGTGAGAAGAAATTAAACGCGGCTATCACTTTTTGCATTGTTAGCTTTAAAAGAAAATTGCATACTAATTTGTGGCAATTTTGTTTTAAATTTATCAGCTTTTCGACTTCACATTACAATGGAACGACTCGTCCGAACAGACGGATAGAAATTATAAAAACGGTTGATTCCGTTTGTGTAGCCGTCCTACCTCTGACACAGTGGCTTAGTATGCCTCCTTCGGTTAAGTTTGAGGTCATTAACAGTGGGCGCGACGCGACTTGTCGGAGCGCGGCCTGTGTCGTCTGCAGCCTTGCGACTCGTCGACGTGGGGGCTAGGAACGGAAAGGAACTCGGCCATGGCCTTTTTAAGGTCAGCGACGTCGCATCACTCGAGCGACTGCAATGCTCTGCTCCTCCCGCAGCCACGCGCCTGCTCCGATACTTCGACGGAGAAGCGTTTGTACAGCTGTCCTCACTGTCCTCTTCTCCCAGCTCGGTTTGAAGTCGGCGTAGTCAGAATCTGTGTGTCCCACTTGCGACTGTGGATTGTATTTTACGGATACTCTGAAGTGAGAGGTCCACAGCGCATTCTGTCTGTGTGGGCAGGGCCTCACTGGGGGGAGCAACGAGCTAACGACGAGTGACGGACGGACCGGACGATAGAAATAATGTTGCATATTCGTATGTGCTTACACCGCGACCTGTCCGGAACAGCTGACTTCATACGAAGAATATTAATCAAAATTCAAAACGAATCTACATAAATCTAGAGAATGGTTTATGTTATTATTTAAAATGTAGTACAGCGAAACACCAATATGTTCTTTAAATATAAAAAATTGGGATTTTGAGTCCGTAAGACAGAATGTTTGATTGTACACTTTAGTGAACCTAGTACGTGCGTAAGATAATTCCATCAAGCTGTAAATATTAAATGACTCATTTGTCGGGAATGTGATAGATGGTTTATGAAATTTCTAATCGAATGCAGAAAGAATCAAATACTACATGATTAACAATTCACGAATTTAGTCCATAAAACAATTCCATCTTTCATATATTAACTTGGAACATTCGGAGCGTCGAGTTAGCGTTGAGCCGTGTATTGTCATTATCTCGCAGCAGAAGCGCACCTTAGTAGAGAGGCGTTTTAACTTGGGAGTGTTTCCCTGTGTTTGATATTTCACTCGACCTCATCGCCAGTCGTCTGCTCTGATATCCTGGAAAACGCCTGCAGTGGAATTCGAATCGCAGACCAGAGCTCAAAGCTGCGCAAACCACGAACTTTGTTGACCCAAAGCCGAATATGAGGAGGGTGAAGAGAGTGACAGGGCATATGTTGGTGATGAGGCTCGGAGGGATACTGGTCAAAGAATTAAGGCGAAAGGTCACCATGCCCAGAAGCTTGTGCTTGATGCATAAGGCAGTGGGAAAATTTTCTTTTGTTGGTAAGGGTGTCAGGGATCGGAACAAATCACCAAGTGAAGTGATGAATAAATTACCAAAAACACTTAAGGAATTTAAAATTAAAATTTGTAAGTGGGGAGGAATTTAAGATTCCAATTCGCCGTTGGTGCTGTCCCCACTCCCTCCAACTTACCCTCTTACTCAGCTTAAAGTGATTATAACACGAAATTTCGGTACCTACAGGGGCTACAGTGGGGGTTGAATACAATATTCATGAATGTCGACTGATAGCTGCAATTCGCAGACTCTCAAAATGATTGTGGAAGCTTTAACGAAAAACAATTTTAAAAAAATATTATTCCCCTGCTTTTATTTCAGAAACGCATACTTAGAGCGTTATGTGGCTTGCAAAAGTTTCCAGCGAAACTGTAGCAATTTTCCTGGAGTTTAAGATTTTCACCAAAGAAGTGAATTTCACAAACGTTATACTTCCGAAGATATTTTTTCCCATAAAATTATATGAATCATTTGACGGAGAACTTTATATGTCGAAAAGTAAATATACCGTTCAAGTATATACACGGTGTCCAGCAATAAAAGATAATCCTGCAACCCCACATAGGTCGCATCATTCCCTACTATATGACAAACATTTTTTTTGGTAAAAGTCTACATTTTTAGATATTGATTTAAAAAAAAAAAAAAAAAAAATTCGCCAGTTTGCCGTGAAGGTCCGTGGATCCTCTGAACTGCACTTGGGGGTCCCCTGAGCGTAGGGGCCCCGGTGCACTGCACCGCCTAGCCCTATGGTAGCTACGATCCTGAATATTTTATAATTGGTTTATGGAAGTTCAATCTGCTAGAGAGACCATTTTGCATTTTAGACATGTAGATTGTTGAAGAGGCCGCTGCGTGCTGTTATGCACTCACCGGCGAGAGCCGCCGCGACCTGCAGGCGCCTGCTGCCGCGCTCCATGTCGACTGAGGCCGCGGGATTAGAGCGCCTCGACGAGTAAACACGCGACCGGCGAGTTGCAGAGCTGCTCTCAGTTTCAAGGACTCTGCTTCACTCAGCCATTGTTCACAAATCTGCAGCAAATCTGTGAAGTAAACTAAACTTCCGAACAGACGGTTATAATCGTTTTAGTTTGCACACATCGAAAGACCTGCTTGAAGCTGCCGTCAAACCTCAAGGTTCAGTTTTGGTTCCGTGCAGATGGTAACTTTCATATATTTTTCATCCATTTTTAATCAGACATTGTCTGTAAGGTATTACATAAAACAAGCAAACGACACTCCACCTTTTCCAATTGAACTTATGTTACCATCACTGAGACACTTGTCCTATCATTTAAATCTGTTCTTTCTAGACATAATACAGAAAAAATAGAGTTTCCGCCGCTGACATTTCGAAAGCACTTTGCGGTTCGCACACTGCGTTCCGATTCAATATTTGTTCCAAGAGTGATTTCCAGTTTTAAGGTTCAGCTATATTTTGAAATTTACAACCCTCTGAGATATAAAAGTTGTACTACAGCTGATGTCAGTACATTTGGGTAACAGTTTCGACATCTGGAGTACTGTATCGCTAACAAGAGACGCGGCTTTAAAGTTTTCTTGAAGTATTTGTCGTATTGCAGAAATCTTCACGTAACTGAATTCGTCTGATTAATAAATGCTCTTCCAGTAGTAGAAATCACTACCATTACAACTAAACTGGTGGGAGAGTAAACAGCAATGAGAAGGCTACTTCCTGAGTTGTTGACACGGGCCTTTCTTTAGGTAGTTAAGTCGTCATCCAGTATATATATTGTATTTTTCCAATGTATGGACGCCACAGGACGGACAGGACATTCACACAGACACACAACACTTAAACATCCATGCCCGCGGCCGGATTCGAACCGGCGGCCTTCGGCACGCGGAGCTAGCACTCGAGCCCCTACGCTACCGAGGCCGGCTTTCTTTAGGTTGGATGCTGGCCAAATAATCCTTACTGAATGCAGATGCACGGCATTGGAGATAACAAACACCGGAGATATCGACAAAGTCGAGTAAAAAATAAATAAATATAAATAGGGAGAGTGCGGGGAGTGCATAGCAACAGCTGGCAGCAGCCTCAGTGGAGTGGGCTCTACTGGCGAGGGGACAAACCAGGAGGCAACTTCACTTTTCTTAGATCTGTCACTGCTCAGGTGGTTATGAAGCAATTATGGAGGACAAAAATCGGCAAAACTGAAATTGGTTATAGGTACGACATACGTTACGGAATTCGAGAGGTATTTGAAGAAAAGATTCCGTATTTGGAAGATTTGTACATGAAGTAGAACATTTCAAAGAGACAATGAGAATGGTGGAAGAAACATTTGTAACATAAAACAGGATTGGCACGAAACCTATATATTACAATCTGAGGTAAGAACAAATGACACCGAGCGTGGTGGTATAACGGATAGCGTTCTGGCCTCGCATTCGGGAGGACGGCGGTTCGAATCCCCGTCCGGGCATCCAGATTTGAGAACAGGAACAGGAAGGAATCCAGCCGTGGACTTCTCAAGGAACCATCCCGGCATTTGCGTGATGTGATTTGGGGAAACTTTAGATACCGAAATATTGATAGCCGGTCGGGGATTGTTCGTACTGCACGTTTTCAGTCGGACGGTTGGAATAGGGCTGTGGAGACGATTCCAGGAGGGAGAAACATTAAACGGCAGTGCGGTCGAGGCCACGCGTCGTCGGCTGTGTCTGTCCGCGGAGTAACGTGGAGCCCCTGCCCAGTGCTGTAGGCGTGTTTAGAGCAGGTGCCCACTGTGACGGCTGCTGTTTATAGGGACCGCACCTCTCAGCAGTACGTGCCACTTCACGGTGGTGCATTCGGACTCGGGGTCCCTCTGACGGATGATAATGGCCGCCCACACGGGGCCGGCCTGTCGGACCTGCGACACGAGGACGACACGCGTCTACAGTCCCCAGACTAGAATCCGGCCCAACGTGCGCGGGACAGTCTAGGCCGGAGGACTGCGGACGTCACACGGTGGCCCTCCGCTGTCCTGCAGAGGGATACCTTACCACAAGCCACGCCGGACGGGCAGTCGTACTGTACTGCCGTTCCGATTGCACCGTCTACGTCTCGTGTTCCTTGTGTCAGCAGCACTGTGTCACCAGTCACATTGTTGCCAGGGCCCTTTTTAGTTCACGCATTATAGCTGTACCCTACAAGTTCTGTGGATGCCCTTAACTTACGGACTAGAGTGTATTTCAGGTGGAGAAGTTTCTTTTTCTAGATTTTCACATCATTCTGTTGCCCATTCCACCACATTTGGATCGCTTGTGATGAAATTTGACAGGGCGATTTTGTTTTACCGATCAAAAACTGAACTGTACACAGATACTCTTCAGGAGTTCATCCCCCAGTACGTGTAATGGAGGAATGCCTTCTTGCCTCCTCCACAGAATGTGGCGTGACTGAACAGGTATTGAAAAATTCAACCAATAATGGTATGTGCATTTTTAATTAGTGGTTTATTTTACAAGATATCAGTTTTTAATGCACAAAATGCTGTGTGAAAAGAGTGGGTGGCACAGGATAGCATCTTAGTGGTCATTGCTAGTCAGAATTCTAATTAATCATTATTTTAATGGTTTACAGTCAAAAGTTAGATTATTTGTAAATGACAAAATACCTATACACATAATAAGGCAGAAACCATAAGAAAGACTGTACATTCAAGTTGTTTTTGTGAAAATGAGTTTGGGCCCGTTACTGACCTACATAAAGAAAGCAAGTTTTTAAAGTTTGTTTGTCAGTTTGAATAGATTGAATTCACACAAAAACTACATGGTGTATTTTGATGGGATTTTGAATAATGTGTAGCTCCAGGTCCTGAGGATAAAATAGTATCAGTTTTGTTATGATGTGAAGTCAGAAAGCTGAGAAAAACTGTCCAGAAATTTGAATCCATTTTCTGTTGAGTGTGATTCATGCAAAAAGTATAGGTCAGATACAGCTACTTCTGTCAAAATGTTTATTGTGATTTCAGTGTGTGCATTGCATTACTGGAGGAATTAAGTTACTATTTTTTTGCTGGCAATGTGTCAACTGTGATAGGAACAGTTTAATGTGTACAGCAACAGTCTATGAAAATTAAGTAGTGGCCATAGCAACTCACAGGATAGAATAAAAACTGGACAGGATACCTAGCTGGGTAGATGAACAAGGCAGGAAGGTGACAAAACTTTCGTCAAAGCATTGCACGAATATGGCGGTGCAGTTAACGGACCACATTGTTTGTATTAAATACAGCAGATATAGGATGTTCAAGGAGGGCTGCTAGATTTGTGTGTGCAAAGAACCACAGAACACAATCAGTAACTGATATGACCGTGACTACAGACTGGCACTCAATTTCAGACAAATTGTCTTTTGTTGGTAAGGGAGTCAGGGACTGGAATACATTATCAAGGTAAATGCTGAAAAATTTATGTAAACTGAAAGAATTTAAAATTTGTAAAGGGCAAAAGTGAATAGGTGGGGAAATTTTGCTCAAACAAATTAAGATTATAAAAATCATAAAATTGCAAAGTAGGCACGAGGAGAATAGCTACTGAGCTAACTGCTCTATATCAATTAGTTTAATTAAAATTAATTGATCAAAATGAACTATAACACCACAAAATCTAGAATGTATTTTATTCAGTGCAATCAAAATGAAAACTTCGTTATTACATGCAAAACAGTTTTTATTAGGTAAAAACCTTGATGTCTTTTAATAAATGTAACCAGTATACATTTAAAAGCTGCTTAGGAATAATACTTTGATCTGATGTCTTGATATAAATGTCTTCTTAATCCATAACCATCATTACAATGATGAAGGCAGGTTGGCTTTTAAGGAAGAGCAGTAGCACGATAGAACATAACTCCTGAAAAAAAAAAAAAAAATAGCTAATAGAAACATAATTGTATATACCATTTTTTATGGTTTGGTTGATAATTAAGTTCTAGTACATTATGACTTCACAAACAATGAAAAGTGTTGATGATATTTTTAGTTTAAAAAGAAGGTCAAAGAAAGAACTCATTAATCATATTGAAAAGCTACTCAACTAAAAAAAAAAAAAAAAAAAATACACAATGCAAGAAAATAAAAAGAAATTTTCACAGGGAAATTCCATTTTCCTCCTTTTCTGCCTCTTTTACCCTCAGTACCTTGTAAACATCAAAAAAATCTTGTTTAGTTTATGTGCGTTGCTGTTTCCATCCCTGTCTGCTCTCTACTAAATATGTACCGAAGTACGTTACTGAAGTACTGACAGCAAAAGGCAAATAAAACATAGCACACTACAGAGTTTCTGTACAGAGCCTGGAGGGACTGGGACGAGGAATTCAGCCGTGACCCTTTTAAGGAACTGTCCCAATATTCGTACGGAGTGATTTGAAAACTGGAATCGGGCTGGCCGGACAGTTTAAAAAATGTCACTGTGCTACGTTTCCATAAGTAGATGGTTAACTAATATGTGTCAACTCACTAGTTCAAATTGTGCATGTTTGTTTTGAAGAATAACAAAATACATCACTGACTGATATGTGATTTCAAATATATATAAGTCGTCAAAATACAAAGATTGAGTACTGTCCCAGCAACTGACTGTGTCTGAACACGGGCCTGTGCAGCAGCCACCATATAGGGTGTTGCAAGTGGGTGCCAGTTTTGTTGTATCAAAGTATAAACTTTAGTTTTTCAAAGAACAGCGAGAAAACACATAAACATGTCCCTTAAACATTCCAATTTCAGGTGGCAAATCATACCAGGCATATGACCCCTCTACTGTATTGGCACGCAAGAACTCCATCTGTGAAATCCCCTTCACACGACTCCACACGCATGTCACCTTTTACTCACAGATGTTTTGGGGTTTGTTGGCATATACCAATGATTTCTGAGAAGGGAGTATGCATAAACTGTATGGCTTCAGTTTGGCCTCCTTGTGCTGCAAGAGGAGCGCTGAATGGTGCATTTCTGTGGCTATGTTGAAAAACTGAGGGGAAGCGAACAAATTCAAACGTGTATAGATATGGCTGGAAAAAAAGTTGCTGAGAATTTGAAAAGGGACAGATATTAAGTAACTGGTTCAGTGAGACCATTAGGTACTATCATCCCAGGAAGCGAGGGTGTAAAATAGAGTTATTTAAACTGAGTCTGGATACTTCTTGTTTACCAGATGACTGGAAAAGTGTGATAGTAGTTCTGGTACATATAGGAAGGGTGAGAAATAGAGTAAAAAATTACAGGCCAATCAGCCTGACAGCAGTGGCAGGTAAAAACATTAGAAAAGTCTGTGAGGAAAAAACTAGTTTTCAAATTGGTAACATTGCTTTAGGAAAGGATATTCATCTGAATCTCAGTTAGCAGGTTATATGCAAGATATCTTAGATATTTTGGATGAAATAAACAAAGTGGGTGAAGCTGATAGTGCAATACTGGAGCTTTCCAAATCATTTGACAGAGTGAGCCATAAAATGGTGTTAAATGAGGTGGACACCACTGTAGAGGATATAAAGTGACTTTTTGGGTAAAGGAATTCTTAAAAGGTAGAAAGCAAAGAGTTACGGTAGGAAATGGAGTATCAAAAGATGGGGAACTGAAAATTGGAGTTCTACAGGGTAATGTATTGGAACCACTGATATTTATTATTCTAATGAATGACTGCATTAATGGTTTACTTTCAGAAGTTAACTTGTTTGCAGGTAATATAATGGCAAAAATAGGATCAAAACAGGACGGAAGAGTTGCAGGGTGACCTCAATATAATATCTAAGTGGGTAGGTCAACATGGGATGAAAATAAACGACTATGGAGTCAGCTTATTGCGTACACAGATAAAAAAAAACTAAAATTTGTTATGGGTAACAATGGAATGAAAGAACTGCTGAAAGGCAATATTTATATGGGAAGGACAAATAAAATACACCCAACACTCACCAAAGTTGAAGGGAGGAGGGCAGCAGAAAAACAATAATAATAATACACAAACACAGAAAAAACAATATTTCGGGATTAACCTTTTGTATCCCTTTTTCAACTTGACAAAGGGTTAGCCCCGAAATATTGTTTTTTCCTCTGTTTGTGTATTATTTTGTTTTTCTGCTGCTCTCCTCCCTTCAACTTTGGTGAGTGTTGGGTGAATTTTATCTATCCTTTCCATATAAAAATTTGTTTATGATTATAAAGTGGGGAAGGAAATACTTGTTGAGATCTACATTGTAAATATTGTGGCATAACATTTGACTATAAACTCAACTGGGCAGAGCACATTTTGCACGTAGTAGGAAAACATTTCAAGATCGTACACTTATTGGAGAGAGTGATTTCTTGCCGAAGCAAATATTCTGTCAACACTTCAACGTTGTTACAGTCCACACTAATTCTGCACAGACTCAGTTTGATGATTGCTGATAAATAGGTCTAATGCCACTAAAAGAAATCTTGCCATCAACCTCATGAAAATAATTTCCTAACTTATAAACACAGAACCATTATCCTCCCTCGTTTCTTCAGAAATTACCTTCTCACCCTGCTCCAGTTGGCTTCTATGTTTTGAAGAGGTCCTGTGAATATAGAAAAGAAACATGGCCTGTGAATGCATATGCAAATAAGAACAGGAAACAAACAACCAATTACCACACCAGGCTGAAAGGTGATGAAGAAGAATCACAACAGGCTGACAGATGTGATGGTAACAAAGGAAGCTCAGCTTCAGATAAAAAATTTATTTCCTTCTTGTTCCTGTTCTAGCTACGTCATCACAGTAAGCAAGCACACGGTTGCTAAAAATTATGATTCTTATCAAACTAACATAGATTAGCAACGTGACTTGCCTTCTCTGCCCTGAAATTTATATCTTTTCAGTGGTAAAAGTATTCCTGATAGTCAACTGGACTTAATTTCAGTCACTTAGGCCAAATCCACCAATACAAACTAATGACATATATGTAACTCAGGATAATGTTTTTAAAATTTTCCTTCTTTTCCTTTCTCAAACTCTGTGAAAATTATAACCTTGTTCATATTATAGTTACTTCTTACAGTTATTGCTGGCAAATGTAATTCCATTTGTATGACTAATTCAGTATTCCTCTGGATTCAAATTTTTTTAGTGATTAAAAACACAATCCTAAGATCTTTTTTAAAATCTTCTACACATTTATAATATCCTCCCACCATAGACACATATGAGCTCTGACAATTATGTCTGCAAATTCAGCCTCGCGTTGTGCCATGATGAGGAGTGGTGGTGGGCCACCCAGCCAAATTTTATTTCTCCTGCCTCAGGGGAAGATTTTCATTAAACTGAGGCTTACTGAGGACCATTCCACAAAAGCATTTCCAAAATTGCTTCCCACAGCAATAAGCAATGTAGTTTTTTTTTTAGTATGAATTTGCAAACATATTGCCCGATATCACATCGCTTACTCTCACAGGTTGATAACATAGCCTCATTAATACTGTCACATCAGAGTTTCTAAGCAATTTTACCTGTTGGGACTATGCGAGTAGTTAATGCTGTGTTCTGCATTATAACAACTGATGGTTCATTACAAAAAAGATCCTGAAAAATAAAATCAAAAGCATTAAATTTGATTAATATGAGTTGCAAGCACATAAAACTCTGCAATTCTATCTTATAAAAGCACAAAGAATTAATTGTTTCCATAATAATCTATGCTTTAAAATGCTATCTCAGAACATTTTATAATAGCAAAAAATAGTTAAGTCCAGAATGGATGTAGTGACATTTGCAATCTATGAACAATCGTACGATGTATTATTTTTAAAGGTGTTTTTTTTTTTTTGTGATGAGACACTTATCTTTGTTCATATTTAATCAAAATTGAAAATGAGGTATCATTTTAAATATTAAGGTCAACATCATAAATTAAGGAAGGAATTTTTTGGAATTCGGCCCTTAAAGGGCAAAAGTATCGCCATTTCCTAATTTATTTATTTATTTTATATATATATATATATATATATATATATATTGAAATGGCCCATTTATCTCCTTCATACCTAATGAAAATCGTTAAATGAAGTATGCTTTTAAATATTAATATCTGCATTTTGGGAACATCATAAACTAGGAATGGAATTTTTCAGAATTATACCAGCAAAATGTAAAAGTATCGCGGAATGTATCAGTCAAATAAATGACAGTTATCGGTTTTCGATATTATAGTTTCCATCATTTAAAGTAAAATGCATTTATTTGAATAAATCATAGCCAAATACTAAGATAATCTAACCACAGTATGTTACTCATATCATGATAAAATCATTAAAAATGATCGTTATTCGTTTTTTCTTACAAGCTTTTCCAGAATAAACTCCTTCTACCACCATAGATGATACCCGTCATTATTCAAATGAGAGTTAAAGAAACTGATTTTAGAATAACAATATTAGTGGAGATTGTGGTTAAGTTCACCAGAATCTCAACTGACACATTTTTTTACAGCATAATTCACTCTGAAATCAGTTTTTAAACAATTTAAACTGCTTTCGTAAGTGCTATCTATGTTACTCAACATATTAATTCATGAGGATGGAAGTAATTCTATATTTATTGTGCTGAATTGTGCCTGGACCAGGAATAAAACTGATATTACATGGATAGCAAATGTTAATGGGATTCCGAATTTCTTTTTAATTTGTTTCTATACTTCTGTCATCAGTAATTCAGTTGAAGTTATTACTGTATTGTTATGTGAACTGCTAACAAAATACATAGAACATTATAAAATTAAGGTTAAGAGCAATATGTAATAACAATTCTGTGTCATTAACTACCTGCAAAATGTATCACTCAAGTAAATGACAGTTATCCGTTATTGATATTATGCTTTCCGTCATTTAAAGTAAAATGCATTTATTTAAATAAATCAGGATTACCGGAGACTGCGATTCCGATAGGAATTGGCCTCATAATACTGCCATTGTCAAACACAAGACTGCTCTAGCAATACTTTCCAAAGTACATTTCACTGTGTTATGCTGGTCCAGGCTGTATTACAACCTAATTTCTGCTTGAAAATAATGGCCCAGGCTGTAATACAACAGAATTACTGCTTGAAAATAATATATTTATTTTGGCCATCTGAAACAGCAGTTAACAAATTGATGAAATATTTAAATGAATTGTCAGGTTCTGATTTAGGGAATGGCAAATGGTACTATATAGGACATCTTAGAAGCATTTAAAAAGAATGTTGGGTAGATCTCGGAGTAAACAAATAACACAGTGATAGAGAATAGTATTTATGAAAGATACTGCAGTGATTAGATTGTTAATTGTTCTCTTAAAATGCTGTTTAATGCAGCTCTGCAAACTTTTCCTCGTACTGAAAGCACTAATAGTGTAACTGTCTCTACCCAATCCAGTAAACTTCAGAACACATCATTTCTTTCGGTACCTATATGTTCAAACATGTGCCACCAGAATACAGCACCACCAAGTGAAATAAGCTGAGGGTTTGACTTAGGGACCTGGTTATTTTCCACTACATTTAAAAACTTTCATGTAATGATTACTATTTTTAAGTTTCTTCTGTATTTTTTTTTTTTAAAAAAAAAAAAAAAAAAAAAAGGAAAAAAAAAAGAATCAGAAAAATGATGACTGGAATATGTCCTTCACAGCATTAAATAAATACTCAAGAAGAAATTATAGTTGAAATAGCTCAGGGGAAATGTGAAAACCAATGCACTCATCTAATTTTTTGCATTCAGACAGTGAATGATTAATGTGTAAATATTTTACTTCAGCTATATATTATACAAGGCTTCTGCTCTTCAACCCATCAGTGACAATTTTAGGTGGTAAAAACATGGGTTGCTGGATTGTTCTTATTCATGGGCCATAACCTATCTTAGGTTTGTAGCATCAGATATGGGGGGGGGGGGGTGAGAACAATGGAAAGCATTATTATGAGGTAGGATAGAGGGGATGCTAAATGATGATACATAATTTATTTGCTTTATTGAGGCTTAAGTCAAAAGTACTAGGAACACATACACCTCATTTGCTCAGTTCAAATGATAAAAATCGGTACTTGTAAAACACAGCATAAAAATAGGTGTAGTGTTTGATTTCAAAGCAACAACATAACTTGCACATGCAAGAGGTTAGCGGGACTGTGTGACATCACAGGATATAGAAAGTCCTGACTTAGGTGACCTAGGAAATTGAGATTCTGGATTTCAGCCAAGTGAAGATCGAATCTATCAGCGGAAGAAACGTGTAAAAGTGCCGAATTCGCGGTTCTCCCAACAGGTCCCCGCAGCCACCATGGGAATTCGTCAGACAGTCACTCCCTCACCTTTCGGCTGCAGGTACTAGGCAACGACGAAGGAGAATTTGATTGCCGAGCCCTCGTATTAAACCACTGGCCTTACTTCGTTAGTTTCCCAAGTAATTCAAGTAATACATTGCATTTTGAGCTGACTGAACATTTCATTGGTTGATTAAGTTCAGCTTCAATTAATCAATTAATAAAACGTATAATCTAGCAATGAAAATCATTTTTTTTAATTATGGCTTTATGCCTTGCCGAGGTCATTAGAGGTGTGATGGGACTGGGGACAAGGAATGGGAAGGGATTCAGCCGTGGCCTGTTGAAGGAAGCATCCCGTCATTCGCCCGGAGTGATTTGCGGAAACCGTGGAAAACCCAAATCTGGAGGCTCGGACGGGGATCGAACCGGCGTCCTCCCGAATGCGAGACCAGAACGTTAACCGCTACCCGCCATGCTCGGTGATGGAAATCATGAACACTGACATAAGGGATTGATCTGACTCTACTTTCCCCTACAATTTTTACACCACTTTCAGATATGAATATGCCACAGTTTTCTTATCAGAATTGCCAAAAGTATGATAACCTATATTCTCCAGTTATAACTGACCTATTTTTCACAACAATGAAGTAGTGTTTACAACTGAAATTTCTTTTTTCCATACTGCTGTCTATCTTCTGCTTGCTCCCCCAGCTAAGCTATGTAAATTGAAGAGATCTTCACCTATTATTGTTCGGTACCTTATGATACAGAAGGAAGGATATAGAATGAAGAAGTGCTGTATGTTTCAGGAACAGTCAACACAAGTTGCGTATGTATTGTATTGCCTTACCTCAAAAGAATATCCGTTTGTGTTGTTTAAGCCCAGCTGCCGTAGAGTTAAGGTAATCGGGTACGGAATTCCGTCCGTTCGCCGGCTGACTAGGGCCACTGCGTACGAATATTCCCCTCCCACGACTGGTGTTATTTGTCGTGTCCATACGTCAATGTCATTTACCTACAGTAAGAGGAATCTGTTATTTAAGTAACAGGTCACTAACAGTTACTTTTATTTTTATATGATCATAAAATGTATAATTTGTTATTTCCTTATTAAAGCAGATGAGAGACATCAAGCTTTTTACATTAACATAATTTATATGTAATGTAAATGTAATTATAAAGAATATAATAAAATGTGCTTAAAAATATTATTGGTTTGATAAGTAACAGGAGGTGCCAGTTACGAGTCATTATTTAAAAACTGGTCCTAAAGCTCTGCACGTGCTAGTCGACAGAAATATTTCATTACCTGCATAATTCTTTTTCCTTGAATTCCAAGAGGATCTTGATTTACAGAAATTATATTTTGGTTCTGAAGAATGCTCTTGAATTCTGGCTGAATATTATTAAGGTCGTTTGACATCAGGAGAGGAGCAGCTAAAACAGCCCAGACAGCCATCTGAGCTTTGCTTTGTGCTAAGCTTAGGCCAAAGTTTCCAATAATTAGCTGAAATTTTTCAAAATATAAAAATTATATTAATAAAGAGAAGGAAACCATTTTTATCAATAAAGACAGGGAATGATAGTAACAGTAAACTCAACACTTAGCAGAAATTAAGGCAGTACAAATATAAAAAAAGTGAACACTTCTAACAATGAGCTCCACAACAATGTATTTTAAGGCCTTCCAAACCACAAACTCAATCCTTCTCATGCCAGAGCTTGCAGCCTGTATCTGGCCATTAAAGCAGAATATATGAAGTTAATCATCACCTCTGGTTAGCAGCAGTTGGAAGAACAACCGACACGAAGGAGAGAAGCAGTGACCGGGTACTATCTTAATTTGAGACCAGGTGGTTGCCGTGTGCCCAGTTTGTACTGGTAGGCAAGTTCACACATTCTGAGTTCAGATGGGCTGCTGCCATTTTGAAAGACTCTAATAGCACGGACCGTGAAGTGAGAATCAAAATTATTGCTGTCGTGGAGATGGTATGGACAGCTACTGGATGGTTTGGATTTTGGGTGAATGCCATCTGACAGTGGCCATTCATTTTTATGACTACTGGTTTGCAGTGAGTCAGTAGGAGGTGAACTGAAGCAAGTTCTGTGAAGGGGGTAATTGGGTTAGAATAGATCTCACTTCCAGGCAGGCTCGAAGGAAATCGAAACTGTAACAGGGAGTGAAGGGTATATCTTACCTTTTAATAAAAAAAGTAACAGAATTGTGTATAATAAAACTTTGTAACATCTCACAACTTGGAACAACTTAAAAATCTACTAATGTAATTGAGTTTCTTCTACAATCAGGGTTGTTTAATATAGGTTTTATTTTTCTATTTGCAAAATTAATAGCCTTTTTTTTAGGTCTGGGTATGATCAAATCTTTCCCCCTGCCATACGTCTCGCCTCCTACTTGACTAACATTATTAACCAAAATATTGAGAATTGTGTGTGTGTGGTTTTATTATTATCATTATTATTGTCTGACACTCCTGCCTTCAACTGCGGTATGTAAAAGGTTATTTTTCCTGTCCTGTCTTATTTTCAGTATTTAATGTCAGTTTGATTGTACTCACCATGTCTGGGTCGTTCCAGTGGCCCGGTCCCGCGTGCTGAGCGATTCTTTCTTGATTTTCAGCAAAGTAGTTCATAATGTCTGTCACACTTTCCCACGAGTCATCGATATCATCATAATTCCGCCACAAATTACAATACTGTTTTAATAGCTCAAAATCAGGCTGAAAATTGAGTTAATGGTTTTTTTATTGTTATTACAGGACTTCAAACAAAATTATATTTCATCAATTATTTTAGACATACGCTCTATCTCTCTCTTTCTAAACTATTACAATAAATGTAACAAGAAAAATTAATACTTCATAGATAACTATTAAACAGCTTCCATGTTTGCCTTTAGGATCCTTGTTACCTGTTGCCATAGGCTCAGAAGCTGTGTTAAGATGTGTGCAATGAGAGACTGCCATTTCAAGATACTCAATACCAGTCTGCAAACACTTGTTTAACGAATTATAAACGGAACCTATTTTCCCAAGTTACAAGAAGTTGGATTACTACGTCTTC
This sequence comes from Vandiemenella viatica, assembly GCA_031002005.1. Lineage (NCBI taxonomy): Eukaryota > Metazoa > Arthropoda > Insecta > Orthoptera > Morabidae > Vandiemenella > Vandiemenella viatica. The sequence continues at coordinate 233,976,488 of JARYHS010012519.1, read as the reverse complement.
GTTTTTTGTTTTGGGATACCCGTAAAATTAGGGTAAACATTTTGTTTTGACCGCTTGCAGATTTTATATTAAGATTGCTAATATTAAAACTAAGTTATAGCTAATAACAGCAAAGCGAAGACAACAGTATCTGCTCAAAATGACGTCTAACAGTGCCAACACTATAGCTTCTGACGGCATCACAGGCTGCAGTTTTTGTTTTAGAAGTTCCCCTCAGTACTCATCACTATCTCATAACCCACATAGAGATCAGAAACTAGACAGGAAGAGAACCAACATTTTTAATGCCTTTGCAGGTCATTCTGTTTTCAAAAAATGCAATCCCCACTGTCCACATTAATGACCTTATAATCTGATGAGAAGATACATGAAATAGTATTAAGGCTTTTCACTTTAGAATTCCTGAAAAAAATCTTGGGAGCAGTGAAACATGTGGAAAACAGAGTAAATGAACCACACTTCTCATCACTGAATTTTACTGACAAAAAGCATAAAATCTTATAAATGATGAACTGGAAATTTAGTCAGTCATATATTTATGGAATTAAGTCTGTCTGATTGTGAATGGCCAAAAGTTTTACCCACATTAGCCATCCTAGCAACAGTGACATCACACCTATCATATTCTCAAAATCATACAGCGGACACGTTTACGAAACAAACACTAGCAGTACATTCATCTGGCCCCTCTTGTCAAACTAACATATTTTCATACTTAATGAGTGGCAGTATAGTTTATTTTATTTATTTAATTCTGATGGACCACATAAGCCTTGTTGGTAATCCCCTACACACTCACTTCAACATTCCATGAATATTAACTTAAATTTCAGGAAAATTGTATAGTATTGCTCTTAATAAAATATTCCAGTCTCTGACACCCTCCCCTTCAAAATAATTTTTCCCCCTCTTTCTTATGTCTGAAATCAAGAGCTAGTTTTTGGTCACAGTAATCCATTTTCTTGTACATACTAATCCTAATTCTTGTAACAACATGTTTACATGCCTCATCACCAATATACTTATGCCTTGCACACTCCCAGCACTATCTTCACCCTCCTCCTGTCTTCCAAAGGAATCCCAATCCATCTCTTTAATCATATCAGTAACTAATTCTGTTATGCAGTAATTTCTAGCTGCCCTCATTTACAGCCCCTTCAACTCCTGTATTTGATACCCAAAATCTGAGTATCATTCTATACCTCCATACTTGAGCAATGGTCTGACTTGGGATTTGTTACATAATTCCTTCATTTCTCTTGAAAATTCTTCATCTCCAGTCCCAGTAAATGCAGGATTTTCAAACCACTCGCTATCACATGCTAAATGTGTTAATTTATTGAGCTTGGAAAAAATATTTTATTCCAATAGATATATAAAAAATTATTAAGAAGGAAGGATCTCCAAATGCTATATATGTTGTTGAGTATTGTACATTTATATCTGTGAGCAATGTTCTGGCACTTGATGTATCTTTGGAATTGTACATGAGAGATGGGAGTCGTTGTCTGGCTGTTGAACTGAAAACATGTGGATATAAAGTTGTAGTGTGTGTGCCTCAATAAACGTATTATTATTACAGCAGACCTTATTGTGTGGAGAACATTATTTAACATGGTAGCAGTCCGTGGTTCAGTGGTTTAGTGGTTGAGTGGTTAAATGGTTGAAAAAAAGGTCTCTGGCTTTCGTGTATTCAAGAAAGTTTGATTTCAAGTAATAATGGCTGACATTGTAATACCGTGCTTTGACGGCGAGGACTATGGAAATTGGAAGAAAAGAATAACGATGTACTTAAAGATGGAGAAATGTTATACAGTGGCTTCAAGAGAGAAAACAAGTATGGATAATGCTGAAATTTGGGAAGAAGAAAATCTGAAGGCAGTAAACTACATCTACAGTGCTATTACGAATAAGCAACTTGAGTTTGTGAGTGATAAAGTGAATGCATATGACTAAGTTCGACGAATTATACTCCAAGGAATCGACTGCACTCCAAATAATTTGTAGAAACAAACTAGAAAAATTGAAGTTAAAAGACTACAATGAAACAGCGACATTCTTTACTGATTTTGAAAGGACAGTAAACGAATTGAAAGCTGCTGGGGCTAAAGTGACTGAGAAAGAAAAATTAAACTACATGTTAAGAACTTTGCCGGACTGTTTATGCTACATTGGTTACTTGGTCGATGTTTTGAAAGAAGAAGATCAAACTGTTGAATTTGTTAAAAGTAAAATTCAATAATTGACTTGAAAGACAAAGGTGAAAGTGAATCTGTAAAAACAAATGCATTCCACAGTATGAGAAAATCTGGTACAAGTCGTCAGGAACAATTGTGTTGGGGCTGCGGAAGAAGAGGACATTTCAAGAGAGATTGTCGTCGTCGAAATGAAGAAAATGAAAGAGGCACATGGAATCACAGCAGGCAGTATCAAAGAAGCAGCAGAGGAAGTAACCATCAAAGTGGAAACTTCAGAGGTCACAACAATGATCAACCGTGGAGCGGAAGTAAGCACAAGGGATCCAGAAACGACCGGTATCGGCGAAGTCAAGAATGCCAAAAAAAGTGAAAGTGTAAGTGCAACGGGATCAAGAAACGGCCAGTATCGGCATGGTGAAGTATACCACCAAAGTGAAAGTGCAACAGGCAGTTTTGTAACAGAGGTTAGGAGCTTGATGGTGCAAAATAAAATGAACACAGGTAACAAAGAAATATTAAAATTGATTGGTTATTTGATAGTGGTTGTACAGATCATGTTGTAAATAATGAAGAGTATTTTTCTGAGTGTGTAACTTTAGAAAAGCCTGTAGAGGTAAAGATTGCTGATGGGAAAATTTTGAAAGCAAGTAAGATAGGAAATGTAGTTAGTTATTTTTCAGTTTATGGTAAATTGATTCAAATTAATATGGAAAATGTATTTTATGTTAAAGACATGAGTAGAAACTTGATTAGTTATGCGAAAGTAACAGACAAGCACAAGATTGTATCTGTAGGAAATGTTTCAAAAGTTTTTGATGGAAATAACAGGCTAATTGCAATTGCTATGAAGGAAGGTAATCTGTATAAAATGACAAGTAGCATTTTTAAGGAAGATATTAATGTAAATATTGTGAGTAACAGTGATTTCTATGACTGAAAAGGAGAGATGGTATCGCATATTAGGGCATGTAAATTTTAACTATTTAAATACTTTGTGTAAAGATCAATTAGCAGTTGGTTTACCTAAAAGTTTAGAGTCTGAATATATGAAGTGTAAAGTTTGTATTGAAAACAAAATGCGCAATTTACCTTTTGAAAATAATAGAAGCAAAGCAGAAGGAATTTTAGAAATTATTCACACTGATTTAAATGGGCCTCACTCAACTCTTGGTTTGAATGGTGAAAGATACTTTCTAACTTTTATAGATGATTATAGCAAAGCAGCTCGTGTTTACCCTATCAAATCAAAAAGTCAAGTTTATGATTGTCTAGTTGCATATGTAAATGAAATTGAAAATTTGACAGGTAAAACTATTAAGAAACTGAGATGTGATAATGGAAAGGAATATTTAAATTCTGATGTTTATCGATTTGTAAAGGAAAAAGGAATTGTTTTAAATGTTTGCCCTCCCTATGTACATGAGTTAAATGGTACGGCTGAAAGATATAATAGATCTATCATGGATATGTCACGGTGTTTGCTAGCTGAAGCAAAAGTAGATAGGAGGTTCTGGCCTGAAGTAGTTTTTACAGCAGTTTATCTTAAAAACAGAACTTTAGCTAATACTATTGAAAAGAAAACTCCCTATGAAATTTTACTAGGAAAGAAACCAAATGTTAAACATGTGAAGCTATATGGTAGTAAAGTTTTTGTAAGAGTACCTGAACAATTGAGAAAGTCTAAATGGAATCGTAAAGCTGATATGGGAATTTTATTAGGTTATAGTGAAGTTGGATACAGAGTATTAGTGAATAATAAAATTGTTGTTGCAAGACATGTTGATATTGTAGAGAATAATGTTAAACTTATCCACTTAAAGGGTTATGATTCAGAGAGTGATTCTAGTGATGAAAATGAATCTGTAGATGAGGAAAGGAAAGAAGGAGATGTTAAAGGAGGTTTAAACAGTGATAAATGTAAATTGACTAGGTCAGGTAGAAAATGTAAAATGCCAGATAGATTTAATGATTATGTCTGTAGCAATATCATTTATGTAAACTTTTGTTGTGCTGATAGTCCAGATAATTTCAAGGAGGCGATTAATTGTAAAGAGTCAGTGTATTGGAAACAAGCAATGGACAAGGAGATTGACTGTTTGTATCAAAACAAAACATGGAAACTAGTAAAGAAACCAGAGAATGTAAATGCTCTTGATGTAAAGTGGGTTTATACAAAAAAATCAGATAACACTTATAAACTAGTTGTTAGGGGTTTTCAACAAAAGGAAGTTGTGGATGATATATATTCACCAGTGGCTAAGATGCAGACATTGAAACATTTACTGTCATACTGTTATCAAATGGTTTAGCTATAGAGCAAATGGATGTTGAAACTGCATTTCTTATTGGTAAAGTTTTATCAGAGGTTTATATAAATCAGCCAAGAGGGTATGAAGATGGTACTAATAGGGTTTGTAAATTGAATAAAGCATTGTATCGTTTACGAGAAAGCCCTAGAGCCTTGGTATGATTGTTTTGATGAATTTATGAGTGATCTAGGTTTTGCAAAATGTGAATTTGATTATTGTCTGTATACTTTGATCGATGGAGATGATATAATTTATTTAATAATATTTGTTGATGATCTATTAATTTGTTGTAACAGTAAAAGGAAAATAGATAAAATCCAGAATCTGTTGTCGAAGAAATTCAAGATGAAAGACTTGGGTCAAGTAAAAAGCTATTTAGGAATTAATATAGATTACAATCTGGAAGAAAATGTTATGAGTTTGAGTCAGGAAAATTACATCAATTCCTTAGCCTCAAAGTATAAAATTATAAACTCAAAATTGTATGATACACCAATGGAAATTAATTTAAAATTAGAACCTGTGAATGAAGTATGTCAAGACATTAGATACAGAAACTTAATAGGTGCTCTTTTGTACCTCATTTCAGGAACTAGACCAGATATCAGTTACAGTGTTAATTACTTAAGTAGATTTCAGAATTGTTACTGTAAAGTTCATTACAAGTATGCATTAAGAGTATTAAAGTATTTGTATTTAACGAAAAATTTGAAATTAAATTTCTGTAGAAATGAAAATGTAAAAACTTTGGATTGCTATGTTGATGCAGTTTGGGCAGGTGATATTGTAGATCGAAAGTCCACGACGGGGTATTAAAAACTTTTAATGTAAATATCAAAGGACCTGTCCAAGTATATGAAGATAACTCAGGAGCAGTAAATATTGCGAAGTATGGTAATTTTTCAAAGAACTCCAAGTATATTGAAGTACACTATCATTTTGTAAATGACTGTTATACAAATGGTGTAATAGACATTGTGAAAATAGAATCTAACGAAAACATTGCTGACATATTTACGAAGGCATTGTGTAAAGTTAAGTTCAAAAAGTTTAGAGAGATGTTGAATGTGAATTAATAGAAGTACAGATATAAATGTAAGGAGGCGTGTTGAGTATTGTACATTTATATCTGTGAGGAATGTTCTGGTGCTTGATGTATCTTTGGAGATGTATCTTTGGAATTGTACATGAGAGATGGGAGTCGTTGTCTGGCTGTTGAACTGAAAACATGTGGATATAAAGTTGTAGTGTGTGTGCCTCAATAAACGTATTATTATTACAGCAGACCATATTGTGTGGAGAACATTATTTAACATATGTATGCAGAAATCAGTTACTACTTCTAACTTCTGGCAGAGGAACTGAGGTTCATTAAATGATAAATTAAATTTCCAATACATCCCAAAAACCTTCAAACTTTACATGGCGTACTGTTACAGGAGAAAAAATTCTCATAACAAAGTGGCAGATATTGAAAAACCTGTATCAAATTTTTTTTAAAAAAAACATTGGAATATGAAGATACTGGAAGAAAGAATGAAATAAGAAAATTAATAGAGAAAGTAAAGATAAAATTGTAACTGTTAGAGTTAAGTGGAACATTGTAAATGTGTTGCCAATATTTATTAAGAATTTACCATAATTCCATCTTCTTCTTGATAAACAGGCCAGCTGCAGGAATAAACAATTGGCCGTCCAGTTGCATTGAGATAATTTCCAAAAGTGGGATATCCTGCAACATTGTATCATTTTGTGAGGATGCAAGCAGTCTTAAAAAAGAAAAGCAGTATTTCTTTGCTGTACTCACCTTCATTCATGTCTTTTGGTTCAGCGTAACAGCCGTCTAGCTTGACGTAATCTACTTCCCACTCGGCAAACGTCTGTGCGTCTGTTTCGAGATGACCCAGTATTCCCGGATAGCCGGCGCATGTCAAATTTCCATAGTCTTCATATATACCAAATTTTAATCCTTTTGAATGAACCTTAAAATCAGTAAGTATCATGGAAAGAAATTAATAATTTTACTGAAAAATTCTTGCTGTGACAATCTAGATACTGCACAAGAAGGAACTTACATAATCTGAGAGTGCTTTAATTCCACTAGGAAAGCGATCCGGATCCGGCTGAAGACGTCCACTGCCATCACGTTCGTCGGCCAACCAACAGTCGTCAATTATTACGTACTCGTAACCCACCTCGCCGTAGCCTTCCGACACTAAGAGGTCGGCTACGGAGCGGAACAGCTGCTCACTGCAAAATGAATCACATCGCCACGTATTACACTCGAGAAGGGAGTCTAGGTGAAGCCGTGCACTACAGCACAAAGCAAACAAATCTGCTGTTAAAAATACAATGAATCATTTCTCTGCACTACACCTGAAAATGGAACACTTGACCAATTTGTTACATTTGAGTTCAACATCTTAATATAACTGCAATTCAACTGGAAACAATTTAGACCTAAGAGAATGAAGGTATAGAAACAATGTCATAAACAAAGACGCAGCTAAAAAAAAATAAAAAAATAATGAGGTACATGAACATTACACAAGAAAATATTTCTCCGATATCTTTGCTTATAGCAACCCCCATCCCCTTTTTATCCGTTCGTCAACTTTATTTTTTAATCCCACACACTTGTTTTGCAACAAATTAACTTTTTTATACTGATTATACTAATTATTAATTAATACTGTGTGGTCATAATTATCTGGTTACAAGGTTTCTATTGGCTTCGTATTCTGCCCGTCACAGCCGCGTTAGCCTAACACTGCAATCCTACCGGTACAGGGGAGCTACAGTTAAATGTGGAATCTGAACAGTGGAAGTGTTCTGGCGTACTTCGTATTACGCAGCAAGCTGTGCCAGAGGTGACGGTCAGGTTAAGAACCTGTGAAAACCCCACCGAGACAGATCACCAGTCAGACACCTTAGCCACGCCACTCACTCATTATACTGACAGAGTTTTGAATGACTTTTTTGTGAATTGTGATGACTTCTCACAATGCTGACTGTAAGTAAACAGAGTCAAACCTGAATAATTATTTATGTAACAGAAAAAAAACCTTTTTGCTTGTTTATTAAATTTTATGCTTGTTATAGATGACTCAAATCACAACTAAACTACACTGAACATTCCTGCTTTTATATAATCCTTTATTGGCTTTTTATGTCCAATAATATGAAATTAATTGGTTAAAATTATATTAGCTAAGAACACTTTATATATGAGATGAATGAACAGTTCAACTGTATGTAATCTGTTTCAGATTGACATTATTGACGAATAATGGCGTCTTCCCGTTGCTGTAAGCATAATCGACTGTTTTTTGTTATGTGTGTGGCATCTTCATGGACTCGAAAGCAGTAAAGCATAGAATAAAGGATGCTAAAAACTTCTGCTTAGCATACAGGTCTTATTTCGGTATGCGTGTGGGAGACAGAGACAAGAACTGGGCACCACATGTCGTGTGTGGGTGTTGCAGATCCACTCTCGAGGCCTGGTATAGAGGAGAAAACAGAAAAATGGAATTTGGTGTACCTAGAATTTGGCGAGAACTGACAGATCACCTCTCCAACTGCTGTTTCTGTGTTACTGACTTGTCTCAACATAAGCTTCAGGGATGTTGTGAATGGTTTCCTAGATAATCACAGAGTGGGCAATTACAGGGATGTGGTACAAGGTCTATTGAAGAACTACAAAGCAATGGAGTGCAGAATGACTTTAAAGCTGCATGTACTCCACTCACATCTAGATGTTTTCAAGTCTCATAAGGGTGCATATTCAGAGGAACAGGACGAAAGGTTCCATCGGGACTTACAATTGTTTGAAAGAAGGTACCAGGGACAGTATAATGAGCGAATGCTTGGTGATTATACCTGGAGACTGATCAGAGAGAGTGATGTAACATATAAAAGGAAATGTAGGAAGGCAAAAACTTTTTAAGCACACTGTACGTGACATGAAAACATTTTCATGACTTTATAACTTTTGTAATATATATTCAATTCATTTACATTTTTTCAAATATTGTATTTAAGAATTTCTTTTATTTTGTTTCATTGGTATATGTAAATGAGCATTCATTGTACTAAATAAATGTATTTTCCTAAAATTAAGAAAATTAATTGCATTTCCCTAAAAACTATTTCCCACATGCAAAATTGTGTTTACATAGTGTTTTGAAACACACTGCATCAGAAACAACAACAAAATTAAACAAAATTTTGTTACATGGTGCAATGAATCAATCTGTCTTATATTTATGGATGGTTTTGACACAAATCCTTATTTTAAATTTACTATTGTTATTACCAGCAGTCTACTTTTTGACTTTAACCTAAACAAAGGTACAGCACCGACAACAGTGTGGGGGTGATGCTGTCACCCTTTAATTTTTTGGCTACTTCTTGAATCAATCTAACCTTTCCCTTCATGTATAGCTGCAGGTCATGTCTGTAAAAACTGCACTAACTAGAACAAATACACTTTATGAGATTTTAAAGCTCAGATTGTGAGGTTTACAGTCAGGGTCAGAAGTGGTACAGAGAAGGAAAAGATGACTATAACCACGAGCTGGCACAAGGAAGGGAAATGAAAAACAATTTACCAAAAACATTAAAGGTGTTTAAAATTAAAATTCATAAGGCCAAAAGAGTGTTGATGGTAAAAAATCATGACCTGGGAATGTTTGGGTGTAGTGAAGTTGCCACATGGGTTTGTATGCTCTACTACAATTAAAATGAAATGTCAGAAACTTACAATCTCATTATTTGGCAGTCAGAATCCTTCTGCTTTTTGGCCTTGTTCGTGCTGCGTTTAGCATTATTTCTTGTTCCACTCTTGCTGCATCTGTCGAATTTCTAATAAAGATATCAACCCTCTTTCACTTCCCTAGTTTCCCCCCCTATATACAGAATTTTGGATTTGCAATTCAGTGTTTAGGAATTTCGAGAAGTCTTTGGTTCAAATTCTTGTTGTAATGGAATTCATATGGATCTTCGACCATAGCTTTCCTTCGTTTATGTGAACTACATTATGAAAGCTTGGGAAGGAGTGGTATTCTGCTTTCTGAAGATTCCAACCGACGTTGTAGTTACAATAGTATTGAATAGATCTTTAGAGCTATTTGCTGAAATATAAATATACATTAAAACAATAAACAGAAATATAGTTGCTAAAAGTTCCAAGAACATACTGCAATAACCAAAGCTATGCAGTAATAATAATTCATAATTAAAAATTTAATATGGAATGCAAAGATAAAATACACCCATCATTCACCAAATTTGATGGAAGGAGGGCAACAGTGGCAAAAAATACTCCATAAACACTACATTTTGGACTTTTCTAACTCCATTGTTGCTAAGTCAGAACACATTGCCCTTCACTCTGTGAATTGAAGCTTCCACTGAACAACAAACTGGCAAGGCACCCACGGTGGTGAAACTATTCAGTGAAAAAAAATGTGTAATGTGAAAGGAAATATGTACTAAAACTGCCACTGGGATATAAGTTCCATCACAATTAATGTTTATAGGAAGATGGCATTCTGAAATATAGTTATTTATTTTGAGTAGGATTGGCAATGCTGGACTCTAACTTAAATTTCTTTCCGGTGCAGTCGATTTGCAACTTACCTAATGCATTCGTAGGGATAATTTATGCAGTCGGTGACACAGCGGTACCTCTCCCACGCCAGCCACCCCATGGGCGGAGTTAATGCGAGACCGTTATCCAGTGTCCTGCTCGGCACAACTGTGACGAGCAACAGAAGTGATATTCCTGCCCTCATATTGTTTTTTCACAGACTGGTGCTTCCTGATAATACCTATTTGCTTTTGTAGGCGAGCAGGTTGTTATCAGCAAAGTGGCAAATCTTGTGAAGTGGCCAAACAAGGCTTGTTTCTGATTAACAACTTGTCTGAGTTCTTTGTTGTGAAAGCTTTGTGCTATCATTATCAGCTCCACTTTGTCACTGTTTACTTGACAAAAGTGGGTCTCTGAAGAAGGTGCAATCACTTTATCTTGATTTCAAAACTTTCTCTCCAAACATCTCCTTTGTCATAATAAGGCAGTGAATTCATGTTTAAGTTATTCAGATGATGTATTATCTTAAGTGGTAACATACTTAAGATAAATACTAACCAAAATGAATTTGTAAACAAAATAGAAAAAGCTGCAGTTAGGCATCGCCAAATCATTTTTTACCATTAAATACTGATGGGCTCCATGCTCACACCTGCCATTTTTCCAATTGTTATTGTTTAATCATGCTTGCCTTTAGTACCAAGTTCTGTGAATAATTTCTCTATTATTTTGATATTAACTAAATCTCTGGCTCATTCCCTAAGAGATTATATTTTCCTCTGTTAAATTCTTCTTTGAATTCTAGTAAATCACAATTAAATTAATAATAATAAATTGCACAAAATTTTATTTCCTGCTTCCAATCAGAATTTGAAAGTGTTCCTGAGAAAGCAAAATTAATTTAATTACAAAGGTGCAATCTTTTTCAATAAAATACAAGTTTAAATATTGTATTTTAAACAGTTCCTTGTAAAGAACAGTTTAAAATGTGATTTTCAAACGTGAAATTTGTTTCAGATCAATTTATTGCTGTCAAGAAGTAGACACTTAGTATTTAACAATGTTTAAAATAATGCTACAAGAGTAACACAGAATAAAAGGCGTCTTTCTTTACAAGGTGCTGGTGAATTGCTTTTCTGAAGGATATAATTTAAGATATTTTGGTGACCTAAGGCGGTAATGAGCGTCAAGTTTGTATCGCGAAACATCACGTCGAGAACTTAAGATACGATTGTTATCAATTTTGTAGTGGCAACATTAGCGGAGACTTTGGTTTTGTTTAAATTCAGACTGGACCATAATGGCAACTGAACCTTCTTATTACAGCAGAAGGCACTAGGAATTTAGTTATTTTCGTTTATTCAAGCAGCTCTCATGAGCGCCTTGTCACGTTATGACGTCATGTATCGCGATGTAAACTACTACCCGTAATGTAACATTATAGCTCGCACTGTGAAGGATTTTTTCAAGATAAAAATATGTATGAATCCTAAGAAAGTATGTACAGAAATCGCCAACCATGGTAAAATATTGCAGGAAAATGAAAACTCGTATCATCATTCTGGAAGGAACAAAGCAAAATTTGTACTACATTTTTTAAAGACCAAATTCAGTTTTTCCATTTGGAGATTACAGTACATAGACAAAACACTATTTTTCGAAGAAAAAGGTAAAGATAACATCAAATGCTTTCGAATCAGCAAAGACAACAAATATTAACAGAGCTAACTACAGTAATATGGCGTGCGGCAATGGTAGTGTTGGAAATACAAATAAAATCCTTTCCGTGAACTTTTGAGTAAAAGTTGTTAAAATGTACAAATACAGTGAGAGCTATTTGCAACATGCAAGACAAAAGTGGTGCCGTGCAATCTTTGAGTGTAACAACAAGACACAGAACTGACGATTTGAAGCCTCCAATACTTTGTAAGAAGAAAATAACAAACAAACATTAATGTATAATGCTGGATAAATGGTCTCAGACCAAAGGGCAAATAAATAAATAAATAAATAAATAATAAAAATCTAGTAGCAAAAAAAAAAAAAAATAAAAAAAAAAAAAAACGCTAAGCCTGAAACAGCGGACATGAATGTTCGAATAAGCACTTCAGTGTGTGCTCTTTTGGGATGTTCTGGGTTATTATGAATGCATAACACTAATGACACCATTAGGTTTCAGTGGATCTGCTCAAGTGAGCAAAATGTGTGTATTAAAAAGGAAATGCTGCACAATTCACTAAAACGCTGGAGGAATCTAATGTTAAAACTCGTAAAGGACAAAAGTAGAAAGTAAGGGAATGATTGACAATATTGTAACGAAAGAATTTCATTAAAAAAGAAATATGGAAGTAGATGTATCAACAAATTGGCACAGTGGCATATGCTCCGTCGTATTTAAATTTTCAGCCTATGTCGTGGTTTAGCGTATTATATATATATATATATATATACATTTCGATCATGTAGTGAAATAAGTAACTTCATTTGTAGCAGACAGCGAAGACATCATTGGTCTATTCCGTGTTAATCAAAGCGGAGTTAAATCCATAATGGCTCTGTGTGTGTGTTTAATTATGTCATCACGCAAAAACTAATCAACAAATTTTGAAGGGGTCTGAGGTATGTCATATGACTCTACGTTACCTGGAGCCGAATTATCAAATTATGTTGTTTTTTTTCGGAATTTTTTTTACACACAATCTATCATAATTTAAAACCTGCTAAAGTTTTTTTGGGGATTCTATCATTACCGTGGCACCACAATATGATGATTGATTCTTATAGAACTCGACAAAACAAATCGAAAATAAAGAATAAAATTTTTTGATATTTCGCTGGTTCTCGAGATATCGTATCTCAAAATTGACGTAGTTAGGTTGTAATACGGCCTGGACCAGAAGAAAAATTTCGCTATAGCCAAATTTGATAATGAATTCTTACGCAACTCGATGAGACAAATGGAAAATAAAGAATAAAATTTTTTGAAATCTCGCTTAGTTCTCGAGATATTGTATCTCAAAAGTGATGAGGTTAGGGTCAGATCCAGCCTGGACCAAAAAATTTTTTTCACCATATCTACATGGTGGAAATGCACTATAGGTGTTTTATTTTCTTCCTAGTGATTGTTGTTAGGTTGAAATACGGCCTCGACCAGAAGAAAAAACATCAAAAAGCAGAAGGAACTATACCTACGGCTGATTTTTAACATGCTATATCTCGAAAACCAAGCGAGATATCAAAAAATTTTATTCTTTATTTTCGATTTATTTCGTCGAGTTCTGCAAGAATTCATCATCAGATTTTGGCGCCACGGTAATGATAGAACTGCCGTTTTTTTTTTTTTTTCTATTTGAAAGCTTAGGTCTAACTTAAGATTCGAGATGTATATAGAAATCGCATAGATTTTACCAAGTGAAATTATCGCAATGTTGTGAGACTGTTTCATCGGAATTATTTATAATATTCGTTCAGTGCAGGCAGTGGCGTAGCTAGGTCAACAAGGGCCCCGGTGCAAAAAATTTATTTTAGGCCCTCAGGCCAGATGCACGGCCGGATTAAGACAGCGCGGGGCCCGTAGCAAATGTGAAAAAAAGGTCGCCCATCTAGCCTATGGCCTAGGTGCGCGGGGGCCCCCCTAGGAGGCGTGAGGCCCCCTAGAAGGTGCGAGGCCCCCTAGAAGGTGCGAGGCCCGTAGCATTTGCTACCTCCTGCTACTTTTTGCTTTGTGTTACTAGTAGGGGCCATGTGATCCGAGGCTGGGGCCCCCCTGAGCAGTGAGGGCCCTTTGTGAGGGACTCCGTGTCTCTCAGGAGCCCCCTTAGCCGACGGTAGAGCTAAAAAAAAAAGTCTCCAGTTTGCCGTGAAGGCCCATGGGCCCTTTGAACAGCACTTGAGGGCCCCTGAGGTATGCTTGGGGAGCCCCTTGAGCGTAGGGGCCCCGGAGCACAGAACCACCTAGCCCCATAGTAGCTACGCTCCTGAGTGCAGGCAAAGGAAATTCCAGTGAAGCTTATACCTTTCAAGGAAGGCTTGATAAGAATAACAACGCCACTGGGAAAGCTGTATTCTTTAGAGGGACAGCTGTAGAAACTATGGCACGAGTGGAGGGGGAAGGCAGAAAAATGAATCTCATCTTTTGGAAGGACTGTTGAGTATAAATGAAGGCAAGAATTCATAATTCATGACATACACTTTTTCTTCATAGTGAAAGACAGTCATGGTATTTTGACATACAGAGATAGAGTTTCAGATGCTTGCCCTGAGATTTTTTCTTAAAAAAAAGGTGCGACTATGCAGCGTTTTTGGTAACTTATTTATCACTTCCCGTGCTAATTTATTCCATTCCCTGACACCCTTCACTACAAAAGAAAATATTCCCACTTCCTAATGCATGAAATTGGGTGCTACCTTATGCTCATGCACTACTTCTAATTCTTCGACCAATATCATTCCACGCCCCTTCATCATTAATCAACATACCCCTTGTACACCCCCAGCACTCTCTTCACCCTCCTCCTGTCTTCCAACCAAGTTCCTTTATCATGGGGAGTGTCCATAAACCAAGTAGCTCCGTTTTGGCCTCCTGTAAACCCCTCCCCCTCCCCCATAGTCTGATATGGCTTTTGCTCTAATCCCTGTCCCCCATGTAGCTTTTTTCTCTTTAGATTCCAGAAGACATTTTGTACTGTTTTCTCTTGTCAGTCTATTGTAAATTACATACAGAGATAATTAAATGAAGGAAATAATTCTGTACCTCATTTTAACTGTGAAAAATGACATGAATGGAAAGCTTGGTGGCCTGACTCGAACCTCCTCCCCCATTTTCCCACGTAACGTAACGTAGCCTTCCAGCCAACCCCTCCCCCCCTTAGACTGCGCCACGTAGTTTATGGTCACTCCCATATCAGTTACTGAATAGGCTCTGTGATAATTTTCACAAACAGGTCTAGCTGCTCCAATTTGCACGCCCTTCAACTCCAGTAATTGATATCCAAAATGTGGGTCCCAAACTGTAACACGTTATTCAAGCAATGGTCTGACCAAACTTTTGTAATACTTTGTATCTCTGGTATATCTTCTCATCACCCTCTGCTGTAAATGAAGGACTTGGTAACCCTTTTTCCTACCACTTGCTCAAGGTGTCCTGCCTATTTGCGTTGTATTAAGGCTAGTTATTTAACAGAGATTATAGCTATTTTTTCTAGTGTGATAAGTAGATTATATCACGAAATAGTTTGTTGAGCCAGAATACACCTAAAATATAAACACACACTTGATTGATGCAATTTTTTTACTTAAACTTACTATTGTTGGTTCACAAATACATCCGATCTAAGAGCACGAAATTGGGGGAAAAACTTCAGTGATATATAAAAGAATTATGGACAACTTGAGTTATATCAGTTGAACCAAAGTTACATGCTGGGTCATGAAGTCCTTATAGGATACTGACAAAAATGTCAGCATGGATAATGTCATACTGGACACGAAAACAGGAGTGCGCCATGCCAGTTACTGTAGTGGTGCTAGAGGATTGTTAGAGTTTTTTTACACGCAGATAAATTAAACATTAATGTGGTCTCTCCCCTGCACATTACTACAGCAAGGATTTTAAAAAATACACTGAAGTGCTAAAAGTCACGGAATACTTCCCAATACCGACGTGCATCGACTCAACAAGTCGTCGGGAGACCACCGAAGGAATACTCACCCGCGCTGCCTCCACAGTCGCCCATTACTGCGGGAGCGTTGCCAGTGCAGGACGCTGTGCACGGACTGACCATTCGATCGTATCCCAGATACGTTCCACGGGATTCGTGTCTGGCTATATAGATGGCCAAACCATTCAACAGAATTGTACCTCAAACTAATTGTGAACAATTTTGGTCCCGTCACACGGCGCATTGCCGCCCTGGAAAAGTCTAATGTTGTTTGTGGACTAGATGGCCATGAATTGCTAGATGGTCTCAAAGTATCAATTCATAGCCTTCTAGTCCACAAACAACATTACTCTTTTTTCAATGGTCTCAAAGATGGGTGGCCTCAAGGATTCCAGTCTAAGCCGGATATTTATTTATCTATCAATCTTGTTCCATGGATCCCTGCTGAGGAAGGACTTCTGGGATGTGAAACATGTCATGGTTAATACACATATATACAATATGAGTCATAAAGTGATTACAATTAAACATTACAAAGACAAAAAAAAGAATAAAAATAAACATTAATTTCTACAACTGAGTTATGCAAAAGGTCATATTGGATACAATTAGTTATTTTGTTCAAATTCTTTAACAGAGTAGAAGGAGTTGCCAGTAAGATAATCTCTCAGATTTTCTTTAAATATATCTTTATCATCTAAAAGCTGTTTTAAACAGATGTATCCCAGAATAATTCATTCTTGTTTGCATTGGTGACAGAGATGTGTGCATTTTGTGCAAGTTATTCCTGTTTCTTGCATTGAAATTGTGAATTAGATGTAAACAGGTTAAAACTTTCTATGACAAAGCACACGAGATAATATATACTGTGAAGAACTGTAAAAATATTGAACTTTTCAAAGAGTTGTCTGTAAGGAGTTCTTGGTTTTACCCTACACAGCATCCTAATACCTCTTTTTTGTGCTATGAAAACGTTTTTACTTTGTTACTTATTCTGATACGATAAAACCTTGGGAAATCCCCCTACGTCCTCTTAAGGGGGGTACGTACGCCCTATACGCACAATGTTAAATTTGCAATATTGATGACCCATTATCTCAGAACCTGTGACAGATAGAGATCTGAAATTTTTGGGATGTATAGTATCACTCCTTTTCTGATTGTTGAACCAGAATCAAAATTTGCAGAGAAATAATTAGTTAGTTATGATTTTTTTAAAATATGTTGTTCAATATGTTCTTTTAAAAGTCCACTTTCTATTCCGTAAGTAAAAAACCGTTAGACGTAGAACATTTTGGGAGGTTCAGTAGCTGCATTATACTAAGTGGTAACATAGTGTAAAATTAGAGATATGTATCTGTAATAGTTCCTGAGATAATGGGTCAAATAATTTTAAAAATGTCATTTCCGGCAAATCAAATTCAAACATTTTATTTGATATTATCTTACACATGGAGACATGCTAGCTTCTAGAAACAGCCAGGCCCATAATCAGCATTATCTGGATCCTGTTCTTGACTATCCTGCAAACCTAGAAGCTTCCTTCTTTTCCTGCCTCTCGCTTCTTTAGTCATTTCCTCTGCTGCACGCTGGGCTTTCATGATCCTAAGTCGATCCATTCGCTGAAAGGCTTGCAGTGTGTTGGCACCTGGAGTGATACCAAGTTCCTCTAGTACCCTAATTCTTCCCTTTATACCATCATTAAACGTTATCACAGCATTACAAACACCCAAGCACAGAGTTTTCCTTCCTACAAAGACATTTTTTGGTATGCGGGTCCAAATTACATTATTGAAAGACTCATTTGGATTTTGTGTTCGACCATGGAGACATTTGGAGAGGAGGTCAGGATGAGCTAATTCTCTATATATTGGTTTAATAGCTTCCATCACTGCAGATGGTATGCTATTTTTGTGCTTTCAAGGAATAAATAGCTGAAAACCACAGCCTTCTAGATTGAAAATTTCAAGAGATAGAGATACTTAGGCAAGCCAGTGCAGAACGAACGGATAATTTCACACACGCACTATTAACTTTGAAATGATAAAAACTACACTTCCAATTCGAATTTTTTGACAAATAATGCATCAAATTATTCAGGAGAGATCAAATATTAATAAGAGATAATAATCCGAAACTGTCAAATTTTGACCAAGTCCGCCATACGTACTCCCCTTAACAGCATTGCCAACAAATCCTATTTTGTCGTCCATTAAGATTAAAGTCGCATGGCCCGTGAGCAATGCACTTCATCTGGGGAACAATCATTCAGTACGATTCGACGAGTGATGAACTGGCCCAGGAGCACTATGGGAGAGGAAGGATTGACTTTATTATGCCTGATGAGTGTGCATCAAAATTTTATGAAAGAACACCATGAGATATTGACAAAGTTATTGAAAAATTTTCTGAGAATCTGAAATGATTAAAGCTTACATAAAAAAGCTATAACTGAGTTACGATATTAATTAACTATATAGTAGGTCCTTAGATTAAGTGGTTGGATTACTATGTTAATCAATAATAAAAATAGTTTCGTCGATAGGTTTGAGGTTTTTTTGTAAAAAATCGTCATGTTTCAGTTCCCCGCCCCGCTTCTTCAAAACAAATACAAGTTGTGCCCCTCTCCCCCCCCCCCCCCCTCCTAGTTCTGATCCTGGATGTGCCCTTGGTATTAGTATTGATTTAAAGTTAAGGTATGTCTTGCAGTTGAAATGTGTATCGGGATTTCAGCACACTAGCAGGTCTCATACTCAGGGAAATGAAGTTACAGTTTGTCGTGGACCCTTCGTGCAGAAATATTTTTTGTTCAGTGGGCCGCGGACCGTGTAGTTCTTGACAGTGTGTACAGCAACAGTCCACACAAACAAAGGCTAACAATAGTGGTGACAGAGGAACTGCTGTCAGGCAATCAAAATAGGAATGATCGATAAAGTGAACTCACAGCAACTGCAGTGAAGGCATAAGCAAACACACTTTATAATGCTGTGGTATCCTGAAATATTATAAAGTGTGTTTGTCGTGGCATGTCGAGGCGGTGACAGTCAGCTTGTGACTGCTAGTAGAAAGACAGCAGAGTCAGCAGTCGGAACGCCGTGTTTATAGAACACCACCCAGCTGGACACCCAAAAGGATTTTACTGCATGGCGTTTGTAGCTTTATCTGTGATGAATTAACTTTTTTTACTTTTTCGTAATACAAAGAAGTGTTACCAGCAGGGATGTGATGAGGTTCTCAGAAGAAGACATAATGGGATAAGGAAGCAGCAAGTCAGTAGGGAACTATACAAGGAATTAACAACAACAAAGATGGAAAAGTATATGAAGGCCAGATGTGAAATACTGAATGATGGAGCAAGAAATTCCTACACTTAAGTTGGAAAATTGAGGGCAGAGAGGATAAAGGTGGGAAAGACATTACCGACCGTACGGGTACGAAAATATAGTTCCTACACAAAGGTAGAAACGAGCAGACGAGGAAATTAGAATGATAGTTATAAGGTAACTAAGTAGTTTCCAGAATGTAAGAGCACTATTACCATACTTGTTAACTACAGGTATGTCATAACATAACCAGAAATATCCCCTTGTTGCACACTAGATTGGAAACATACCCTAGTTGTGCTGATTCAGAACTGAGTGAACACAAAAAGCTTCAAGCTTCATTAGTTTGGCATCAGAGCAAAAGTTAAAAATACACCAATGCACTTTAGCTTCTGTTATTTTGGAAACAACGGGCAGGAAATGGTGAGGTTTTTGTGGATGGCTTTAACAGGAGATGGGAACGAAAAGAACCCTAAATGGTGTAAAATATATTCAGGAGTCTCACAACATGGTTTAAAATCTTACATTTCTTTTCTCAACAACTTCCTGCAATGCCGTGTTTTATGAAATTACACAGAACTGCTAGCAATAGAGATGGACTTCTGAAGCTAAATGGTGAATTTAGTGTTCCAACGTGTACCAGTAAAGTACCTAGAGGGCTGCCATACTGTAGCCGGAACTATGGTCACAACATGACATGCCACCAATCACCAACCAGCAGTTTCTCATTCATTTATTTATCAGTTGGCAGTCATTTAGCAATTTTATTAATTACTAGCTCACCCGGCAATGCTTCACTATTGCTAGACTTGAGTACATACATACATTAAATGAATACATTTGAAAGTTTGTATTTAGTTAAAATTAAATATAAATTTTAATTACTGTTTCATTCAAGTTCATTGCAATGATGTTGGATATACGATTCCGTATGGCATATATACAAAAAACATTTCTCAGTTCGTTTTGGAGATATATGCTAAACACGGAAAAGTTGCACGTATAAATCAGTCTTAGTAGGGATAAAAGGGGAGAGTGGATGCAATTTTGCAAACTGAATGTAAACATCATTTTCACTTAATTTAAGGTATATGTGTACAAACTTCCTTCGATATTGAATAAAAACTGTAAATTTGTGTGTTATCAAAAAAAAACTTTAAAATAATTTTTAAAATGTAAGTTAGAATTTCTTGGTCAGAAAATGTCAAATCAGCATCAGGCCAGTGCGGATTAACAGGAAATGTTGTACACTCAAAGAATATTGCTATCTACTTTGGATAGTTTCCCCAAAATTTTGGAGATATTTGGAAAAAAAAAAAAATCCGAATGGTTTCAAGTATAAATTTTACTTAGTTATGATGATGGGGGAGAGTAGTTGGCTTTTTTAAGCCAAATATAGACATTTTCTCCTTGTTTTAAAGTATAATGCAATCAAAATCGGATAAAAACTGGATTTCTATGAAGATCACTGGAAATTAAGAGGGGAGAGGGGTTGGGCTTTGGCAAACCAAATATGAACAGTATTTTGTTCATTTTAATGAATATGTGTGCAAAGTTCCTTGAAAATCGGATAGAAACTGTAATGTTGTATAAAGAACAGTGACAATAATTAAGGGGGTGGAAAAGGGATTGGGTTTTCATAAAACTAATGCATACAGTATTTTTCTCTTTGGTTTAAAGTATACCTGTGCAAAGTTCCATTGAAATTGGATAAAAAGTGTGGGTTTGTATAAAAATTAAGGGGTGTAAAGGGGAAGAGGGTGTGGCTTTTGGATTTGTTCAGAAACTTCCATGAAAAAACACATAAATGTGCCAACTTTCAAGGTGATCTGTCAAACGGTAACGATTGTAGCTTTGTATAAAAAGAACATTGACAAAAATTAAAGGGACGGAAAGGGAGAGAGGTGTTGGTTTTTATAAACCAAATGTAGACAGTATCTTTCTCCTCATTTTCAAAAATATACATATGCAAAGTTCCATCAAAATCAGATAGAAACTAAATTTCTATAAAGATCAGTGGAGATTAATAGAGGAGGTGGTAAAAGGGGAGAGGGATGGGCTTTGGCAAATCAAATGTAGACAGTATTTTTCTGTCCGTTTTAAAGTATACGTGAGCAAAGTTCCTTCAAAATTGGGTAAAAACTGTAGCTTTGTTAAAGAACATTGGAAAAAATTAAGGGGACTTAAAGGGGAAGAGGGGTTGCGTTTTTGGAAACCATATGTAGGCAGTTTTCTTTCTGCTTGTTTTAAAGTATACATGTGCAAATTTCCATTGAAATCTGTTGGTTTGTTTAAATTAAGGGGTGGAAAGGGGAGGGGCTAGTGTTTTTGGATTTTTTTTTTTTGGTCAGGAACCTTCTCAGACGTGCACTCAACAACTTGCCAAAGTTTCATCGCAATTGGATTAGCAGTATAGGAGTGCACAGAGGACAAACCTACATTTCTATATATACAGATAGAGGCTGAAGCGGGGTGGTTTGCATCACTCATCTACAACAAAACTGGCCGCAGTTTTTAGACTATAGGTTTATGCCATAAGGAACATTTCAAAGCAATCCCGCAGATATTTTAAACATTCGTACACCTGCCGAAGCTTGAGTCGTCTGTTGCCCAGGATGTGCCCGACTGGCAGTGGAATCTCTCACTGCACTGCGATCGTCACCTCTGCGAGAGATGGTGCCCATCTGACTGTCCCGGTCGCTGCAAGGCCAGTGCACGAGTACGTCGACTGGGGAGTATTTCTGTACCAGAGGCTTTGCTGCGGCATTCTGTATTTTCCAGATTTTACAGCAACATTCTAAGATTATTTTACTAACCTCAGATAAAGCCAGGACAGCGACAAACATAAAAGACTGTTACACTACAACGCAGTGCTGTTACACTCCAACGCAGTGAGGGGACTAAACAGTCTAGCCACATGTGTTGCTTACATTCTGTATATCTTTTGTTTGTGCATGAATAATGTTTTAAACTGCAATATTGTGAAAAGGTTGTCACTGCCTTTGTCTCTGGTAAGTGACTGGTCTAGTTACCGATCTTCCCTTATCTTCATTGCGTTACAGAACTGATTAGTAGACTAGGCTGGGAGTCTCTGGTAGATAGACGACACATGTTTCGTATAAACTTATTGGTAAACATGCGTACTCCCACTTTCACTTAAGAGTGTAGTGAAATACTTCGTCCACCAACCTATTTGGGTCGGAATGACAGGAAAGATAAAATAAGAGAAATAAGGTGCCGCACTGATTCGTATATGAATTCTTTTTTTCCTGGTACCATTAGGGATTGGAATGCACAACAAAGAGATTAGGTTTGGTGCTGAGCACCCTCTGCCACCCACAGTTTTGTGAATTGCAGAGTATATATGTAGATGTAGATTGCCTAAAAAAAATGTTCCTTCTCATTACTGAATATAAGATTGGACATTTGAAATAACTAAGTACTATACTCATTTGGCGGGTTGGGATGTGACCACATCTTTCCTCCTGCCATATGTCCCGCCTCCCACATGACTAAGACTAAAGTCTCGAAATATTGTGCAATTCGTTTGTTTTTGTGTTTTTACGTGTCTCGCTCTCCTGCCTTCATCTGTGGTAAGTGACGGGTAACTGTTTATTTTCCCTATCCTATCTTATTTTAAGTGACTCGCAGCAGTTTCTTTGTTTACTTTATCCAATAAGTACTATACTCGCATGCTAAGTTATACAACAAAACAAATTTTGGGTTCAAACAGATTAAATAAAAAGTTAGAAACAATTTCTTTTCCTCATTAATTCTATTTTTTTTTAAAGAATTGGAAGTTTTTACAGAAGAACAGACAAATTGTTATGTACAATACAAATTTTTACAAATCTTTCAGTATCCATTTATGAAAATATTTGCTGCTTAATGTGTTTTGCAGACATATGACACTGAAGCATTACCATGTCACACCTTAAAATAAATTATATTCTTCACTTTTCAATACTTGAGATTATGTCTGAATTTTTTCATATTTTTATGGAGTCTTAGTGACATAAAAATAAAAAAGATCTGATTATGGGTTGAAGTAAAATGTGTGTGATAAAATGTTGTGTCCACCGTATGCAATATTACAAATAAATATTAAAAAATATCTCTCCAAGGAACATTCTTCAACACTTGGTCACTACTAACCTATAAACTGACAAAATTTATTCATGTCCTTATCCTTATGATGTCGTACACTTTTAAAGCCGTGCCTTTGTAGATCTCTTCTGTAGTTC
Organism: Vandiemenella viatica; assembly: GCA_031002005.1. Lineage (NCBI taxonomy): Eukaryota > Metazoa > Arthropoda > Insecta > Orthoptera > Morabidae > Vandiemenella > Vandiemenella viatica. Next base: position 233,953,164 of record JARYHS010012519.1, on the reverse strand, counting down.
TATCTCTATTTACAGAATTGTACTCTATCTTCACATCTTAAAATTATTCACAATGATAAACCTCTGATATTATATAAAACTGTTAGGCCGCGGTTGGAATATGGAGTACGGGTCGTATTGCGTTCTCGGCTGAATATATTGCTGACGCCCAATTCCTCTCTCGTATGTTGGATTGATATTAGCTCGAAGAATTACAACTCCTGAAATAAAAAGTGTTTATTTAATACAGCTGAAACTTTACCTTTAACGTTTTAAATAATAATAACTGTGAAATTCACTAACCTGAGGGATTCACTTTCACTTTAATTTTTGTATTTGGAATTAAAATTCCATAATTCACATCTTCATATAAGTCCTGTAGTAAAAAATTAAGGTGGGATGAATATCAATAAATTTTTGACCTTATAAATAAACACAGAATTTGTAGAGTTGAATAAGGATGCTATCAAATAACTGTTTATATCATAATGCCAATAAGATATTCTAGAAGGGATGATGTGAAGAAAAACAAAGTCTTTATGTGAATCCTTTATTTCTCGGCAAGTATAGAGCTGGATGCTACTGTAATGAAATGATGTTACAATAAAATGAATTAAAATCAAATTATTTAGTTCAACCAAGAAATTAATGGCAATGCAGAAAAATTCCTGTAAACAAAAATATACTAAAATAAATAAATAAATATGGCTGTTTGAATTCCCCCATTGCCAAGGGCATGTTTTGGATAGTGAGAAAGGTACAGTTTTGACCAGTAGCGGCTCGTCATTAAAGGCTCTGAGGCGGAGCTGCTCCAAAAGATATATTGAAATATGTTTTAAATAAAGTAATAAAGAGTTTAAATTAACAGGACGCATTTCCAGAATTTTCCACACACATTTAAACACTGAGAAAATATTTTTAGTACTGCTGATATAAAAGAATGTTTCTCAAACGGATAGTATTTTTAAGGCTTCGTCTTTGGACACCATTACAATGCATGTATCTCCAGTTTATGCTTTCATGCATCATTAATCGACGTTAAATATTTATCTTTTGACAATGTAAAAGCTACTTTTATGTTTTGGCCATTGGACATTGTACCGGCACACTAAGTTTGTAAACATTCCACTAGAATACAGTGATATAAGTTTCACCACCTAGCGAGAATTTGTCGAACAATTAGATGAAATAAGTATGCGAAACATATCATTATCTAAGTTGCTAAAGGAGTTTAGGCGAGAAAGTGTGTTGTTTGGAAGTTTCTTTTGTGCGTTGTGCAGTGGAGCCTGAGCTCTTATGAGTTATATTTTCGTTTTTGAAAATAGCTGCAATGCTCTGGCCTCTGAGAGCACAATATAAATTTGTTCTGCAATTTATTGTGGAAAAATTTGGAACATAAGCTTAGAGTTAAAGTGAAGAATCTTGGTGCAGCTAGATCCGATCTTAACATCAGTCAAGAACAAAAACATTGCATATCCAGGCAAGGGTATGTTCGCAATTTCAGTGGAGCAATGTATGATGCAGCTGAGTGGTTGTGAAGTGAAAAATGAAATTTTATGTTTCTCCTGTCTTGTTATGAATTGTAATGACAACGCTTGGACAGAGAATGGTATTACAGACTTAAAGAATTTCCATGCAAAGGTGAAAAAACATAGTTCCAGTGAAAAATATTTTATACAATTTTTGCGTCTACTGGAGATAGCGATTCTGCCACAACATTCACTAATGATGTAATAATACTCCTGTAGTCAATCGCAAGACATATTATTTTCAAGCAGTAATTCTGTTTTAATACAACCTGGGCCATTATTTTCAAGCAGAAATTAGGTGTAAATACAACCTGGACCTGCATGAAACTGTCAAATGTACTACAAAAAGTATTTTTAGCAGTGTCTTGCATTGGCCACTTCAGTATTATGACGCCAATTCCTGGTGGAATCGCGATCTCCAGTAATCCCCAATTTTTGCTGCTACTACTTTAGGTGCATTTTGACGGATTTCACATGTTTGTTAGATTGAACAGCCAAAAATACTTATTTTAAGACAGAATTGTAGGGGACAAAAAAATCTGTAGGACTCTCCTCATCGGGACTTTGACCGCAGGGGTTAAAGATTCGCAGCCTTTCCCAGTATAAAAACCACGAGCTGCCACTGGTTTTGACATTATCAAATGAGTCACATTTCAGGCAAATGAATCTACTAATCTACGTATTTGTGTGTAATAAATAGAAAAGTTCAATATTTATTTATTTCTTTTCAACCAAATCATCTCCACCATAACTATCTGGTAAAAATTCTGATTGTAGTGCCAAATACGCACATTTTTTTTTTGCTTTGGGCTTCATGGCTTGATGATGAAGAGGCCATTAGAGATTTCAGGAAACCGTGGAATATCAAAATCTCGACGGCTGGACAGGGATTCGAGCCAGCCCTGAACGTCAGCTGGTTGCCCAATCCACCTAGTAATCCTGCAAATAATTACCATCCAAACTGTCGCAGACGACCTATGAGTGAAATGTTCCCCGCATCATTTTAAAAATAAAATACAGACAACTACATAAGGCAGTTCAACACTATAAATAAAAAAAGATGCAAGACACTGATTGATACATATAATGGACAGAACTGTGGAGAGGCACATTCCAATTGATAGTTCATTTTGGTAGCAATAGAAATCAAACATTAAGTTGAGAAACACATTTTTTCTTTTGGCTGAATTGTCCATAAACGAATGCAGAAGAAGTGGATTTTGTTTTCACTATTTAGAGATGCGCAGTACTATTTGTGGCTAATGGCCACCTGTGATTGCCGTGACACATCAGTGCCAGTGTCTTATTGGTTACACATTAATCGGATACTCGTTAATAAACTTCGTAACAGAAGCTACTAGATTTGACATTTAAATACATTTATTTTACCTTGTAAAACATTTAATGTGAAAATAGTGTTTTTTGATCTTGTAAAACTTATTGTAATTTTCAATTATTGGTCCCACACTTATAATGCGTCTCGTAAACATTGCATGTGACATTGTGGATACCCAATTTTCATGTCATATCTATAACTGTTAGTGCAGTGTAGGTTGTATTACAATCTAAACGCAAATGTTTATTGACGAAACTGTATTTTATTTCGTATGAATGATTTTAATAGTTATTTCAGCCGCGCGAGGTAAAACAGGAGAACGGAATGAAATATAAATCAATGGATAAGGGACTAAAAAATAGATTCAACGGCTTTTATCATTAAATCGAATATTTTTGCAATGCCAATTTTATTACTCAGTAAACAATTATTCACTTCAATACATGGATTAATAAAAACATAAAGCCAATAAGCTACTGACTGCCATACGTCACAACCAATCACAAGCAGCCTTCATCCGTCATTTAAAGGAATGTGGTGGTTCATTTCGCTATCCTAATATGTAATTCTCTTTTGCTACTTAGCACCTTTTATTTAATTGCTTACTATATATATTACAAAAAAATTGTATAAATTAGTTAAAAAATATGTATATGTAAATTGACAGTAAATTTCTAACACTGTAAGTGACAGGCTTACAGGTAGGGTCTTAATGTAAGTCAAGGCCAGGGGATGTCTGGTATGGTGGGTTACCATTCCCTACCCTTATGTTATTTTCAATGCTTAATGGCAGTTTCTCTGTCACCATTATACTTCATGAAAGAAACACAACTACCCCAGCAGTATATCCCCCAGGATAGTTACCTCGACGGTGTATCCACCGGGATAGGAAAGTCCCAGTTCCCTGAGGCTCACGGCTACGTCTGACGGAGTACCGTCCGTTCGTCGGTTGAGAAATGCTACTGCGTACGAAAAATAGTTCTGGTAGACGGGTGTGATGGGTCGAGCCCATATTTCGATTCCATTGTGCTGAAAAAAATAAATCATTTCTATAATTAGTCTGATGGTTTTAAATGATATCTTATCTTCCAACACTCATGTGGGAGGCGAGACATATGGCAGGGGGAAAGATGTGGTCACATCCCAACCCGCCACATGAATGAAGCACAGGTGGAAAACGTGTGGTAGTGGTAGAGTTGCCGGGAAAGGGGGGGGGGGATAGGCTTGACCAGCGATAAAGGTGAAACAAATCAATATAATCTTTGTGTAGCAAAATAAAGGGAGATAGAAGAATTTAAATATATATATAAATAAAATATAAATTAAAAAAAAATAGAAATAAATAAATAAATAACCGACTGTAAAATGAAATGAGAGATGTATTGCTACACAAAGATTATATTGATTTGTTTCACTTTTATCGCTGGTCAAGCCTATCCCCCCCCCTTCCCGGCAACTCTACCACTACCACGCGTTTTTCGCTTGTGCTTCATTCATGTGGCGGGTTGGGATGTGACCACATCTTTCCCCCTGCCATATGTCTCGCCTCCCACATGAGTAAGACTAAAGTCGAAATATTGTGCAAGATAATTGTTTTATACTATACTGGTGACAAGCTTGTCTTAAGAGCCTTGTTTGGCTCCTCAAACAACAATTTCATTTTCAGGATTCTATAGTGAAACCTTAGTTAATTTTCATACATATAATCAAGGGTGGTACCACTGGACAAACAATGATGTTTTGATACTTTTTTTAGTTGGGTATTTCAAGAGATCCCAGCTCTAACATAGGGTCTACAGCCTGTAATAATTCAACTGTAAAAAACAAATAAGAAAATCTGCAGACTCACATTTAACAACACTTTTAACAAAAATTGTTTAGAGTATCATATGTTCACAATATAATTTTTCTTTTAACACCAAAAAAAACTCAATCGCACAGTCCGTAAAGTAAGCTTTACTCCAACTTTCTGGTACTCGGTGTTTAGTTTTCCCCCTTCCAAACGAATGGCACTGGATTCTAATCCTGGTCCACCTAGGAATTACACGTCCACTTGCTGACTTCCACCCTGGAAATCATGCGTTGTTCATGTGAACCTTATCAAGATGTTTTGTGGTTCTGATTACTCAATATGACTAACAAGGAGACAATGAGATTGGTAAGAAATAATTTTGATCTCTCACGCACATGTTGAAGGGTCATCATCCCACATGTACATGGTACTGTCATTTCTTCAAATGGACCCTAGTTTCAGAGATATTCATCGATATGTGAAAAATCCCAATTCTCATTATACAGTAGACAAATTGTATCTTTCTGTTAAGAGGCAGCGTGATTTAGTCAGTAAGGTGCCTGTTCTATAATTTGTGGGCTTTGGTTCAAATCTGCTCACTGCAAAGTATTTTAATTTTCAGAAATTATTTTGTGTTGCTTTGTTGTTTTATTTGATCTTCATCTAATTACATCATTTACTTTGTGAAATAATATTTTAAATGAAATACTTTATATAAACACATTGTCATTTTTTTCCATCAAATCATTATACTCCTTTTTTTCTATAAATTCATTACTAAGGTGGGTTCCGAAATATAACAGATGTTAGTGTTCGTGTGACCCTCCTGTCCTATTGTTCCTTATTTTCACTGTGTATCACCATAATATGATATAATATTTAAAAATGCAATGGAGTGCACGCTCTGGTGGCAATTTCCCTAAGCACCCATCTTCCCCATTTCCTGCACCCACCTATATTTCCCCTCTACAAATTTTAACTTTAAATTCTTTCAATGTTTTTGGTAAATTATTCATCATTTCCCTTGGTAACTTATTCCAATCCCTGACACCCTTACCTAAAAAAGAAAATTTTCCTACACCCTTGTGACTGAAATTGAGTACCATTATCGTCAATACATGATTTGGTGTAGGTGCACTATTTATTAATTTTATTTCATCATCGTTGTTTTTATACAAACCAATATGTTTATTCCCAATAAATAAAATTCTTTTTAATGCATTTACAGTAATCTTTATTATCATCTTTCACAGTCATGTTCATACTTTGTTTCGTGAAATAATATTTAAAATAAAAAATTACATATAGTACGCACAAGAAGCAAAAAATGATGATGAAGTGGTAGAGTGCAAATGGTTCAAACTAATGTGATGAAAAAACGCAATGAAAACGAGGAGATGAAAGGAGAAGTGACTAACACATTGTAAAATTTGCTAACGGATTTATCTTCTGGCCAAATTTTTTCATCTTCAGTGGCTACGGGCGAGGTGTATTACGAAGCTATTGTTGATACATCAGTCAAAAATAATCAGCGCGAGTGGATTCGAACTCTGGCTGACAAATTGCGAAGTGGACATCTTTTAATAACCACGCTGCTTGCCCCTCATCCATAGGATACACCGGTGTTTAATGACCAATAGAATTTTTCACATTTCTCTGAAGCTAGGATCCATTTGAAGAAACAACTCTAGCATAGACATATAGAGCGAATACAGTTTAGCATACATTTGCGAGATTGAAATCCACCCATTCTTACAGTGTCTGATGGTCTCTTTGTTAAGAAGAAACAGAAACGATACAAGCCTTGGAACAATTGATTATACATGCAGTTTTGTTCCTTTTAGTTGTTTCCTCTTCTAGCTGAATTATTTCTCTCTTTATGAATCCTTTTCTCTACACAAAATATTAAGTTTGCAGGAAACAAAGGTTGGGGAATTATTATTAAAAATAATAATAATGCACCCCACTGCTTTATGTTTTATATTAATTCCACATGATTAACAGTGGTACATTTAAAATACGATCAAGTCAAACATCTTAGCAGTAGAAGAAGTTACACTTACTTTGTATATCCTGCGCCCCTGAATGCCCAGTGGGTCCTGGTCGACAGCAATAATTTTTTTGTTTTGGAGGATGGCTTTGTACTCCGGACGGATCGTGCGCAGGTCCACGGACATGAGCAGCGGAGCCGCGAGGATGGCCCAGACCGCCATCTGGGTCTTGCTCTGCTCGTAGCTCAGGCCGAAGTTGCCGATGATAAGCTGCAACCGAGAGAGCTCCGATAAGACGTAATCTACGCCACTCGGTTTAATGTTCACAAAGTGTTAAATTCTTTAAGGAGTTATGGCTTACAGGATTTTGATAGTTGGAACTACGGTGTAAATAAAAATTGTTTTAACACAACCTTTTCACACTAAGAGTATGGTATTTATTTCCAACACAAAGCTGAAAAGAGCAAATTAATTTAAAATAAAAAAATAGAATTTTTGAGAAGATATTTGCTATGGTATTATGGCCTCTTCTAAATTTGTTGAGTTCCAGGGACAAAAGTAAACACAGCCTATTTTTGAATTATTTTTGCCAGCCTGTTTTGAAGCCTAATTCTTTTAGCAGTTTCAGAAATTCTCAGACTATTAAAATACTGAAAAGGACAAATGTTTTACTTGTCTCATTTTGAAGACACAATGTTACTGCAAAAATTAGTTGCAAACAGAATTCAGTTGTGAGAAACCCAAACCAGTGTATGTTTGGAAAGTTGCAGATTTTTCCAGATGGCCTATATCATTATTTTTAAAACTATTAATTTATTGACCTATGTGGTGATAATTACTAATGAACTACTTAATGCGAAGGAAATAAATTCTAAAAATTAGTGTCTATCTGTTTGGTGCTACACTGCTACTGAGAAATATTATGGTAATGTACTTTCAAAAAAGTGAAATAAATTACAAGTTATATGAATATGATAAGGTGATAAGTAGTGTATATTTAAATAACTCCTTTGGAGAAAAAATATATATATTCAGACAAAACTTTTCTACAATTTTATTATTTAACAAAGATTTGCTTTTGTCATTGGCTATGTTATTTTATCATCATAAAGTGTCCACCACACAATTTGCTTTGAGCCCAATAGTCAACAGAAACTTAAGTTCATTTGTGTGGGAAGGTTTGCGATGCGTGCACCTGTCGACCTATCCGAGAGGTTCAGTCTCTTTCTTATATGTTTAAGGCTCACCTAAAATATTGTGTGGTATATATACTAGCAGTTACCCATGACTTCGTCTGCTTGGGAGTGTGTTATAGCACAAGAGTTTTCTTTAAAAATAATAACAGTGATATTTACCCTCGAAAAAAGTAAAAATATTTGCTGTTTGGATATTGGTTTTATTTGGAAGAAATGTTGATTTGATCAATTATTTCTGCTTTAAAATAGAAATTCATGTGGATTAAAACTAATCTTATTGCTATCACATAAGTTGGTTAAGAATTATTTTTAATTTTCTTTGTTTACGCCATATCACGGGTATCATTATTTCCGACACAAGTAAGTAGTTTCAACAAGTCAAGTTTTGACTGTGATACTGTGAAAGAAGCAACAATCTTTGAACAGCAATATTAGTAAAGGTTGAGGTTAGATTGAAATGCAGCCTGGACCAGAATGACAACTATGTAAGGCATGATGGATTCAGTTTTGTAATTTACATGATGTAGCTAGCATAAGGTTTAATTTCATTGTTTTGATATTGCTGCTGTCATTAACTCAATACCAGGTAAGAAGTTCTAACTTTATGGTGATATAATCCACAACCAAAAATGTACATTAAAAAATCATGGTTATGAACATTTTTAATAGGAATTTTATTTAATTTAGCAACTGCAAATAATAAATTGCCAGACACTACATTCAACCCTTCATTTCTGATGAGCTTTGAAGCTAGTTGGTATATAATCACTATTTTACTTTTTTCTAATAATAATTTAAGAACAGATTTATATTTCCTACTATGGAACTATTAATTTATGCACTTGTTTGAGAGAGTGATGAGGGGATGCACGAGAGAAGTAAAGGAATTGGGTTACAAAACTTTGGTCAGGCCATTGCTCGAATATGGTAGTGTAATATGGGACCCACATTTTGAGTATCAAATACAGGAGTTGGAGAAGGTGCAAAGAAGGGACGCTAGATTTTTTCTGGAAATTATCGCAGAATGCAATCAGTGATGGATATGATAAAGGAGCTGGAATGGGATTCATTGCAAGACCGGAGGAGGATGAGGAGGGTCATGGGAGTGTACAGGGCGTATACTGGCGATGAGGCATGGAAAGATATTGCAGTAGGTATGAAAAGTAGTTCACAGAAGGGAAAAGATGACCATGACCACAAGCTGGCACTCGATTTCAGGCACAAGGGTGTGCGAAGATTTTCTTTCTTAGGTCAGGGTGTCAGGGATTGGAATGAGTTACCAAGGGGAATGATGAATAACTTACCGAAAAAGTTAAAAGAATTTAAAGTTAAAATTTGTAGAGGGCAAATGTAGGTGGGTGCAGGATAGGGGGAAGTTGAGTGTGTAGGGAAATTGCCACCGGAGCCTGTGCTTCATTGCAATTAAATTAAATTTATAAACTGCTTTAATTTTTGCACTTTTAAATGGAAGAAATGATTGAATATGTTATAATATTCTTGCTTTGATCTCTGAAAACCAATGAGCAAAGGTGATGGTACCAGCTATGAAGTGAGAGCTAAAATGTTTAAGTAATGGATTTACTTTCCATGTTAATGGTGATTATGGCATATTTTCCTGCACTGTTATCATTTGAAATTTTGTTATTATTTTGATACAAAGAGATGCTATTATATAAAAACATGCCATTCCTTTGTTACCTTACCTAGAGAATCTGGTTCAGGTAAAAAATATTTGACATGCCAGTACTTTTAGTCAGCTTGCCCATAACACAATAACATTAAAAACTGCAGTGAATTATTAGCACATCAGCAGATGAGTACAATGTGCTCCTGTCTGTCATGTAGCAACAGATATGAGATGACCATTAGTTTAAACACACAAAAACCATTTGATCTCAAGGCAATTGGCTCTTTATCATCACAAAACAAATAAATTACATTCTATTTTTTTCCTTTTCGTTTCAGCCATCTATGGACTACAGTTACGCAACTTCATTTCCTCTTCTGAGATTCCTTCCTCCATCGCAGTACTCTTTCGTTCTCTGGCTCACTCTTGCTTTTTCTTCCTCTGAAACTTCCCGCGTAGTGAGGCCCCGGGCTTGTAACCGGCAGTGGCGGAGGTTTATATTCTATTATCAATTGAATTTACATTTTTGAACTTTTAATGAGAAGGAGAGAACTGCAATTAATGTCGTGTGTGCACTTTCGAGCTCTGCGCGCGTAAACGGTTGCCCAGATGGGGCAGAATGCAACTTCCGGCTGCTGCTGTGAGTATAACCTCGTCCGAGGTTCCTAACGAGCAATAATCTAATATGCTGCGGGCTGACACTAACAAGCCCAGATACTCACGTGGTGATCACAAAGTGATACTTTGAGGAAAACCTACTGCATACTGTCCAAGATAATGCTGAAAGTTTCAAACCTGATTATGGTCCCTCCCTCTGTTGGGAATTAAATTACTGAGAAAATATTACAGTGCCTGACATTGGAAGAAAATTTAATTTTACAATAAATTGCATCCCTACGGTAAGAAACACATGAACATCTGTGGCCAGGACCGTTGGATGTGAATAGCTACTGTCAAGCTCCAAATAGTCAACATCACAAAGATAAGGATAACCTAGAATTACAGATTAGCCACATCGTATTTTTTTTTTTTTCCCAGACAATTTAGCTGCACCTTTGAACTTCTTTGAAGTTTCGTGAACGTGAAAACTACAAAATTGGAATGTACTTTCTGTGGCACAGAAATAACCCAGCCTTATGTACTTTAACTCTCCAAATATTTGATGATGAAACTTTCGTATAAATATCAACTTATTTGGTCAGCAGAAATAGATCAACTAATTATAAAATAATGTATAATAGTGAATGAAGCTAGTGATTCTAGTGAGGTGATTGAAAGTGTTGCTGCTACTTCATACGTACCTGTGGTGTCACATTGTGTTGAAGGAATTAAGATAGCAAAATCGATTTAAAAAAAATAAAAAAAATAAAAAAAAAACAATTTTAACTAACATACCACAAATTTTTCCAATTTGCTGATGTTAGTAATGCATAACACTACATAAAAATTAAATATTTTACATCATATTTACTATCTCAGAAGCTAAAGAACAAACAGTATCATCACTGTCAATGAAACTAAAATACAGGATTGCTTGGCTAACTTACCATATCTGGGTCATTCCAGTGACCTGGGCCAGCATTGGGGACAATAACATCTTGGTTATTTCCATAGTAGTCTATTATACTCTCAACACTGTGCCACGAATCCTGAATATCGTCAAAATTTCTCCACAAGTTGCAGTGTTGTATTATGGAAGAAAAATTAGGCTGAAACGAATTTTTGTACATAAGAATATAAAACAATTTTACTTTATAGCTGTACATTACAGGGCACAGGGAATTTAAAATTGTAAAGAGGTATTTTTAATTATATAAGTGCTACAAAATATCTGAAGGGCCAAAATGCTGGATTGTGATAAGAATAAAGGTTCAGATTGTGATAAACTAATCTGACTTCATGGCAGCCATGAAGGAAACAAGGAAATGTGAATTTTTTGGTTGGGTCCTTTTCCAAAAGAACTGCTGGCAGTATGGAGGAAATAGAAGGCGACGAAGCATTCTACTCTGCAAGCTACGGCATTCAAATCTGCATACAGCAACTTAACAATCCGCATAATGTATTCTTTAGAATCAGTTTTATTAAAAGAGCCGCATTAGTTAGAAAAGCAGCACTTAATTCATACCATTATAATGTCACAGACTGTAAAGATGTAAATCGTTTACATGAACGAGAGGCACGATGATGAGAAAACCACCAGGTGCATTACCGGGATGACGAAGCCACGTTACTGCACGAAGGACGAGCTAACGCACACTACGTGATCTGCGGGTCACTCCACATACGGGGAGATATGTAGTGCAGTTCTTCGAGGTATTTTCCGCCGATGAGCAATATCACATTCCCACAATGTGACCTCACCTCCTAGCTATGCCGGCATGTCAATAAGTGATTTTTTCCTTCGTGGATACTTGGAGTTATATATCTACCAAGAAAAGCTGCAAATATTGGAAGCATTGTACTGTGAAATACCAATTGGGAGACTGATCTGGGAATGTTGGGTATTTTTATGAATAAACTCCAACAGAAGCTCGAAATTTGCTTTCAAGAAATGTGTTAGATATTATTTTTCACTGGTAACTTTGAATGAAAAATAATTTAAATAGTAAGCTATTCCCTAGAAGCACTACTAATTTCTACTTACATTGGTTGCAATCATCCTTCAGAAGATTTGGTTTACTTTCTCCAAAATCAGATAAAAACAGACATGTTATCAAATTTAGAAATCAGGTGCTCAATTACAATAGACAAAAATGTTTATTTGTAATTAAAGAATCTAAGATTTGTTAAATAATACCATTTAAAAAAAATCACAGATACAATTCCGAATTGCAGGACGTAATCAGTTTGCTGTCCCTATTAACTGTTTTAAAGTCTAATAATAAAAAAGGAAGCTTGAAACATGTATGAGTAAAATATTAAATATCAGAGTGAAGACACTTCACTTCAGCAGAACTAACTCGAAATTCACAGAACACAATTTGAATTAATTATTCAAGTTATGGGGTCTCAATTTGGCCACTGATAACTTCATTTTCAAAACACATTTAAAATAATATGCATACAAATAAACAAATTACAGCAACTATTGGTCTTATGTATTAGTAATGTGAAACTGTCATACCGACATTCCAGCATAGATTTGGTAAACAGGCCAACTACAAGCGTAAACCATTGGTCTGCCAGTCCTGTTGAGGTGATATCCAAACTCTGGGTAACCTGGAATGCAACAAGTTAGTAATGGATTAATAGAGAGAACGGAGATACATTTCTACAGTCTACTCTCTCTCTCTCTCTTTCTCTCTCTCTCTCTCTCTCTCTCACACACACACACACACAGACACACACACACACACACACACTCTCTCTCTCTCTCTACCAACTCTTCATACCAGTACTCATAAATGAATAAACAAATAATGAAAGAATGAAACCATTCTCTATTCCAGTACCATAATATAATTTACTGTAGCAACTCACATGCAGCAGGAAACAATGTCACTTAAAAATGTGAACAGTTATGCACATAGTGAACACAAACACAGAAAGTTATGACCAAAATTATTTCAGAGACTATACACATACGTATAACTTACACGAAAGCAAATGAATTCATTTAAGAATTTCATGTCTTGAAAGTTGTGAAATTTCAAAATATCTTGTATTCCTAGTGTGAGAAACACATGAAAGTCTGAGAGCATATTGTACCTCTGTCCATGTCCCTGGGATGTGAGTAGCAACCGTCGAGCTTCACGTAGTCCACATCCCAACTGGCAAAAGTCTGGGCGTCAGTTTCCAGATAACCCAGAATTCCAGGGTAGCCAGCACACGTATAGTTGCCGTAGTCTTCGTAGATACCAAACTTCAGACCTTTCGAATGTATCTGCAAAAGAAATGAATTTATAGGAAGACAGGAATAAACTAATGTTAACACTGATGAAATCATCTTTATTTTTTTAAAGTAACTATCGTTTATTTATAGCATTTTGTAATGTTTTCCTTTATTCACATTATGACACGATTAAAATTCAAATTACGAAATACAAACTGATGAAAAATTAGAAAAAATTACAACTAATGATGGTGGCATCCCCGCTAACAAACAATTCACAATTTGTTGAGCTTGTTTTAATGTTTGGTTTGTATCTACAGTATGCAACACGTCACCTTTCTTTCCTCATGTTTGTTTATTAATCAGCACTGTTTGTATCCTGTTGAGTGAACCCTTATATAAGAAGCAACAGGAATCCAGCCTCATCGGTCTTGAGATAATCAGTAAATATTCACAAATCAGTACCAAATTAACAGGGTATTTACAGCCTTTCAGGTCTCAGGATTTCACTTCTCCACATGTTGATTTCATTTGAATGTTTTTATTCCTCTGCTGTATAATGATCAACTTTTGCAAACAGCAGGTTAGTTGGATACAATAGTTAAAACACAAAGTATTCCGGCTGTGAGGACTATAAAATGTAGTGCAGTATTAGTGAAAGTTTGGGTTATAAATAAAGCAACATAGCAGAACACGACATGTTATACAATAACCGTGCTTTAATCACTGATGCAAACTGTAGAAATAAATCAATGTAAATGGAAAACTGCTGAAGATGGTTCTGTGAAAGAAGTAAACCAACTTCAATGGGCTAAGGGAAGGGGGAACAAAAAAAAAAAAAAAAAATTGTATTGGCAGTAATAATTTCTTATACATTTACAATTATTATCTGTAATTGAGGAAAATGCACCACAATCTTTAACCTGAAACACAAGGTCATTTTATTGCATCTGCTAGTAAGTACATAAGATTTTAAACTTGATCATATGATGGTAAGATTGAAAACACTATAAACTGTGGAAACTAGACCAGAAATGAAGGTTTCAAATAAGTGACTATACTCGTTTAATATAAAGGAAAGGTCCTCAAGGGAAACTGTATTGGATGTCAGAGAACACAGCAACAGCGATCCCAGAAACTCACTGTTTACAAACTAAGGCAAAGATTAGGAAACAATGCCACAAACACATAATAGTTACACACACTAGAGCAAATTAAAAATCATGTGTGTATTGGAAATTGCATACGAATATAAATGCGTGCTCTAACTTAATGCTAACTTTAAATGGGAAGATAAAGTTTTCAGATGAATATGGCACTGCCTTTATTATTTTATATGGAAAAGAGGTGGAAAATAGAACAATGGTGAAACAATAGAAACAGATTTAAAAAGATGAAGAACATTAAAAAATATAGAAAATATTAGACCATGGATGATTCTTTTGTAAAGTGAGACAAATTGATTAACTTGAGGCAAGATGTCTGAACATGTTCAAAGTTAAGCCAAACTAAAGCAGACTTTGTCTGTGGACAAATTTTTAACAATTTCATATGCTGACTTAAAGAAGAATAACTCAAACAACTTGCAACAACAGTACCACACCAGTAAAGGACTAAGTGACTAACATGCAACATATTTCCCTTTAAAGATGAGGTGATTCTGCCATTTCTTTAAATACCTTATGATCTTATCAAATGCTTTGTGAAATTTATGCTGCATCTAACACGTATACGTTCAGGGTCTCGGGTTGAAATCCCAGTGAGGCCAGGAATTTTTAAGGGTTTTGTTTGATCGTAGCTGTCACGCTTGAATGATCTGTGGTTTGCATTAGACACTAAACCATAGGAACAACCAAGACAGAGGCAAAAATAAGTAGGGAAATTGTCACTTGTGCATATTTTCCACCACAATTATAAGAATTTAAATACACCATAAACCACATGATACATTTGATAACATGATGAAGTCTGTGAAAACTGCTAAATCTTTTAAACCATATATCTTATACATAATTAATAAATTCCAAACAATTTAAGCAACAAATTTTTATCAGAAATCAATTGCCCCATATACTGTTATGATGCAAAAAAAGTGAGAAAAAACCAAGCAAGAAAAATACAGGCCCACTTGTATCGTTTAGAAGCATAAGAGACAAGCAGCCATGAAGGTCGGGAGTCAAGCTCACCTTGAACTTTCAACATCCTCAACACACCTAAGGCTATTACTGACAGAAAACTGAAATGAAATTCACAATTACTTGTTTTGAAATTAATCTGATGCTGCTAGTAATGTGTAGCAAAACCATTTGAATTTGTGATATGACTGTTAAAAATGATAAAAATAAACTAGATGTAAATATAAGAATTTCTGCCAACAGTCCTTGCGATATTAAAATTTTGTTTCATTCTTAGCTGAAAGACAAATACTCAAAAATTAAAGTAAAATATTGGAAATAAGTAAATGGGTATTTCTATGATGGAAAACAAATGCATCTGAACATAGTTTAGTAATTGGAATAAGACACTGCTTTTAAGTGTACAAAGTTAAAACACTATCATTGAGCCTGATATTACAATGCACCAGGGAAAAAGAAAATTTTTATGGCCATGTACATACTTCATCAGTCTATTTGTGGTTTAGAGAAATATCACATATCGGCAGAAACCTCTTGACAAAGACATCAAAATAAATAAATAAAATTTATAATGATACGAGGAATCGTACACAGATGGTTAAAAAATGAAATTGTAATTCTTTGGAATTCTTATTTTTAAAATATATCAATTTGTTTTGTAAGGAACAAAAATAAGGAATCAGCAGTCAGGTCAGAAATGAGGAGTTACTAAATCTACCTGAAAAAAAAAAAGGCACAATGTGCACATAATGAGACTCTGTATTAATGTAGTGTTACCAGGCAGTGTAGAAGTTACAACAAACCTTTTTTTATTAAAAAAAAAAAACCTTAAAAAACACTGCATCTATCTACAAAATCACCAAAAAGTAAAAAATAAGATCATATTAGCTAGATTGTCCATTAACTATTTATATTCAATGCTCTAATTATAATCATTCTTACCAATGCCCTTCACTCTTCCAATTGGCCATATCAACTGAACGTCGTAGACATGGAGTTTGTTGCTTTCAGTGGAACGTGTGAAGCATCACAGGGAAATTAATTTTGCCGCAGTGCACACTTTGGTGGAAATTTCTCTACGTACTCATGATCCCTACTTTCTTCAACCTACATACTTCTACCCTAAATGAATTTTAATTTTATATTATTTCAATTTTTTGGTAAATTATTCATTGGTTTACTTGGTAATTTATTCCAATCCATGAATCCAATACCTACAAAAATATTTCACACTCCCCTATGCATGAAATCAAATGTGGTCATCTTTTCCCTATCCATTCTTAATTCTTCTACCGATATCTTACCCTGCCTCATCAAGAACCTGTGCTTTGTACTCTCCCACCATTCTCTTCATCCTATTTCTGTCTTTTAATGACTCCCAATCCAGCTGCTTTATCATATCTGTTACCGATTGTGTTCTGCACAGGCAAATTTGGCAAGTGTTCCTCGCACGCCCTCCGCCTCCTGCATTTGATACTCAAAATGTGGGTCCCATGCTACACCACCATGTCCAAGCAATGGTCTGACCAAAGTTTTGCAACCCAATTCCCTAACTTCTCTGGTACATCCCCTCATCACCCTCTCCGAAAAATTGATGATTTAGAAACTTTTCCTACTACCTGCTCAACGTGTTCTGTGCTGTTGAGTTTATCATCAAACATTATGTGAAGATAATTACACTTACACAAGCAATTCCCCACCTTATCAGTGGATTTAATAAGCTGACTCTTGCCTGCATTTGTCTTCACCCCATGTTCGGCTACCCAGCCAGATATCCCGTCCATATCACCCTGCAGCTGTTCACAGACGTCTTTGATTCTGATCCTATTATAGAACCACTAACAGAATCATTTGTGAGAATGATGAATAACACCACATTTTCAATTACACATCTTTTGATACTGAATTTCCTAGCCCAACTCTTTCCTTTCTACCTTTTAAGAAATCCTCTACCCAACAACTCCAATAATTTTTATTTATTAAACTCTTTTTTATGGTTTTATATGTCAAATGCCTGAGAAAGATTTAATGCTACATTATCATTTCATCCAAAATATCTAGCATCCCACCAAATGAGATTCACATGAGTATCCTTGTCTAAGTTGTCATTTCTGATGAGGTTGCATAGCTACTACTGATGTCAAACTAATTGGCCACTAATTTTCAACCCCATTGGCCACCCCTCCTTTAAGAATCTGTACTGCTACCACACTTTTCCTGTCCTATTGTACGGAGCAAGTCTCCAGACTCGACCTAAATAACGTTTCGAGGTAACGTGCAGTGTCGTATCCCACTATCGTTAAAGCACGTGTAGTAATATTACCTACACCGGATATTTTACGCTTGTTCAGCTTTCTTAGTTCTGCTCCAGAAGAACATCAGCATCTGATATTAGAGGGTGGCACCACCCGAAGAGCACGGATACTATTTATTCCGGCTGTGGAACCCTTCGATTGCAACGGTGACTGCATTTCAAAATCAAAACTCTTAGTCTTCGCTGCTTGACAGATTAATACAGCCATTCTCGCCTGTCCCAGATTTCTGTATAACAAAGAAAACTGGCACAATCTTCATGCTTCATTACAAATATGTTTTTAAATAAATATTTTAAGTCTGCCACGATATTAATTAATGAAGAGTCTACCCTCCTTACAAACGAGTTACATTCCAGATTCTGAATTGACTGGAAGTCATTTACTAAAATTTTAACATTATCTTAATCTTAACCAATATTATGTATGGTAGACTGTAGAGTAAATAAAATACTGTAATTTTTTATCACACAACACAATATGCTTTACTTCATTAATGCAAATGGTCAATAAATCCTTAAAAATGTCTTTTTGATATTAGTTTTTTCAGCAAAACCTTCCTGTTCATATGAGAAAGAATTATTAAATGGGGTGAACAGGCTTTTCGGGTTGATTTAAGGAAGGTTGTGCAGATTTTCTATTCTTTCATCTTTCATGGAGCTCAGGCATCTGTGCATGCTATGGTGTTGAGAGGGTTTGACTGGGGCAGAAAGTTGTGCTCCACAGAATAGGTTTGCGGTGCAAAATTTGAGTTGAAACCCAGACTGTCGATATCTCTGAATGTTTGCAAGCTCGTTCAGCTTTGTAGCACCTCTCAGGGAAAAGTTGAGCCTATTATGCCGTCAAGTTCCCAATCAGTCCGATATTATTGGTACGGGATATTTACTGGATTTTTATTGTTATTGAGATACAGGACCACTTTTAAGAAAGTAGTGCCTTGGAGTTTTTGCAGCTGTTCTTTAAATGTTCATAACATTGACGAGATCTGTCGTTACATCGACAATATTCAAAGAAAGTGCAGGACTAAACAGACACTACAATTCAAGCACACAGCTGCCGGTACACTCCATGCACGTGGACCTTTAAATACACAACTGAAATACGGAAGGTCTTTGAGGCTCATGAGCAGTGAGATCATTAGGACAGGGAGCTGAACCTTCCAGGCATTCACCTGGACCGATTTCTGTAAACACCCGTGCAAATCAAAATTTGTCAAGTACGAGATGCCCAAATATTCGCACTCGACGCCCGAGCTCACTGAATAATGAGAGGTGTTTCATCACACGGTAATAGTAAATCACCTAAAATGTTGTCACGCGTGTAGTTGGAGAGTAAAACACATTATGGCAAGGCCCTCGTCGCTCCGGACTGGTGGGTCACACACGACACCATTCTGTGATTCTGCTAAAGATTAAATTAAAAAACTCTCCCACAAAACAAAAGCTCAAATACACTAGATGACCCGTGCAAAAAGTTTGCAAATAAAATATGAGGAATAGTGAGGTTGGTAGTTCCAACAGGATGAAAGAAGAACTGTCTCATTTTTATCAAGTGTTATAGGTACATAACAAAATACTTACAACATGTTATGAAACAATTAGGAAATCTTTTGCATATGTAAAACATATGCATGACAATCTGTCACTGACATTAATGGAATACAACTAATCTCAACAAAATACACACAGCATATCCATCTCTGTGATATGTGCTGCTGCTACCTAGTGGCCTGGCTCTGAACTGTATCATACATGCGACTTTCATAATTATTAATTTTGCCCCCTAAGGCCCAAGTTCCAATAATAATAATAAATAAAATAAAAAATATCTTTTTCAATTTATGATGTTGCCTAAGTGGACACCTTAATGTTTGAAACAACACCTCACTTATGGATTAGGTAGCAAGGGAGATAAACGTCTCTTGAAAAAAAAAACACATTATGGAAATAATGATACTTTTGCCCTTTAGAGTAAATTTAAAAAAAAATAAAAAATTATAGGGCCAAAGTGAAGACTTTAATCTTTAAAATGATACCTCATTTATAGATTTCAGTTAGATATGAAGATACATAATGGTTTCTGACAAAAAAAAAACCTTTTAAAATTAAAATATATAATTACAAACATTTAAGTGCTGCAATGATGTCTCCATTACTCACGTAGTTTGAGAGGTCATTTAAACCACTTGGGAAACGTTCACGGTCTGGCACGAGGAGACCAGACGCACTTCTTTCTTTCTCCAACCAACAGTCATCAATGTTGATGTACTCGTAACCTACGGCTGCGTAGCCCTCCGAAACCACGAGATCTGTCATGGTTCGGAAAAGATTCTCACTGGACAGGAAAAAAAAAAAAGAAACAATGACTGTTGGCAAGTGAAAACTTGAGAAAAAACATCAATTATTTGAAACAGACCTTATACTACCATATACACTAAGAAATTATTATTATTTTTTTAATAAAAAGATGACGAAACAAATTCGTTCAGCTGAAATGAACTTTTACATTGCTAACAATACTCACATTCTCCTGACTGCTGTAAGTAGCAGTATGGTTAAGGTGTAGCAAACAATTCCCAAGAACATATGAGACACAGGGCAAATTATAACATATATCTAGAAAAGAAAGAAGCTGCAGTATGGCATTGGCCTCCTTAAACTTCACCATCTGTGCCTGAATAAGTGAAGGGCGTGTCCTAAGAACATGCATACGTAATGAGAGAGAATCTGAAGGAACTGGGTCAATACATCCTTTGTGTGTAAGAAGCACAAATTATTCCATTCTTGATGCTAACAACATATTGTTAAAAGAAGTATAGCAACATGGGGGAAAAAAATCAGTAATAGATGGGAATCAATATTTATGGACAGGAATTATTTGAATGTTTACAATGAAAACATCACAAAAAATTTTCAACTACCATAGTGTTTATGCTACTCTTAAAAATGTGCTACACCTCAATTTGGATATGAGAAAGGAAATCCAAATGAGTCCAAAAAACAGTGGCTTGAAACTGGAATTAATTCCTAATGAACCATTAGAAATGCATAGATTACTGTTTATCAATTTGATGAAGCTCATGCTCTGTGGTAATTTTCTACATGCCCGATTAAAACTAAATTGCTGTAAGGCAATGAAAATACCCCTGTGACCTTGTGCAAAAGCAAATCCCTCGTGCTGCCAACCTCAAACACCTCCTAAAGACGACTGAAACCCAATATTCATCCCCAGTTCTCTCCTGACCGGAGTACATAAATCAGTCACTTCACCGTGGGTGTGACTTTCTTTGTTCCACCCCACTGCCCGTGCACTTGCTTCAGCTGACCTCCTAATCTGAATATCTTAGTCCACAAGCACTCGCCTTCCGACTCTCCTAGACCTCCGTGCAGATCTTTCCCACTGCAAAACATGCATCCAGCCACCACTATCTATTCTGATCCTATCTCAGGGGAATCCTTTCCGATTATTGGACAAGTCACCTGCACTGTCACTCACATAATTTACCAACTGACCTGCTTCTTATATCAGTCTCGACAAATGGCCCGACCGTCCAGTGGCAATCCACGCCAGCTCACACGATTCAAACAACCTCCACATCTGTTTTACTGTTGGAGCAGTCAAGAGTTTTTCTGGAAACCGCTACTTCTTCGCAACTCCGTAGACGGGAACTGGCCTATCGTCACCAGACACACCCCTCGTCTTAACTGACACTAAACCTGTTACTTACAATATTACATATTTACAGTCAATTTTCAAATACATTTTAATAATTGTTTCTTTCTAAATTTATTTATTTATTTTCCTTTCTTATAACAGACTGAAAATATATTTTTGAAAAAAAAAATTATTTTACCTCGAATGGTCATTAAAGAGATTATTTTGTTCCACAATTATTTTTGGTCAACTTTCTCCCCTCCACTGCCAGCACAACCTCCACCCTTCCCTCTTGTTTATTGGTTCATTCGTGCGGCAGATCTGGACGCGTGCACATCTTTCCCTCCACCGTACGTCTCGCCTCCTACATTAGTAATGTTGTTAGCTCAAATATTGTAAAGTGGGTTTTTATTCTTTTGTGTTTGCCCGGCCCTCCTAAGTCCACCTTTGGCAAGTGATGGGTTATTTTCACTATCCTATCTATTTTAATCACAATTTAAGCACTTTTTACTTCTAAGTACTTTACAGTCTGTGGAGTACTGCACACTAAGTAAAGTATTCCAATCCCCGACTACCTATAGATCTATGGACGGAAGCTTCTACAAACTCTTGTTTCTGGCACCAACAGGTATCCCGGAACTTTCTCGTGGTGCTACTGAGTCTTCCTCCAATATTTACACAGGTCTTATCATATTCATAAAGCATATACCCATTATTTTCTTCACCCACCCTCTATTGTCACATCATTTGCAACCCAAATGTTTTATCATTTCACTTACTGAGTGCATCCTTTGGTAATTTCAAAAAAAAAAAATTAAAAAAAAAAAAAAATTAAAAAAAAAATTAAAAAATCTGTCGTTCTTTGCATTCTCTCCAAATCTATTATTTGATATCTATAACATGCTGCTTCTCTCTTTTTATTTATTATTATTTTTGATAACTAAAGGTGGAAAAGGTTTGTGGGGTAAGGAAAACAGAGCGGTCCCAGAATTCACCTGGAGTGATTTCAGGATACCGTGGAAAACCAAATCTGGATGGCTTGGACAGGGATTCAAATCCTTGTCCCCTGGATGCGCGATCACAGCTTTCCTCCTCACTCACCACACTATGTCCCATAATGAGGGTCCCATGTCATTCCACAATACTTTTAACAAATCCCTTTTTTCGTCAATACATTTTGTTATTATCATATCTAATGAATGAAATAGCTTTAACCCTTTTTCTGCAATCTCAACACTGTAGCCAATCTAGTTTAACTTACTATCAACTGAAATGCACAGGTAAATACATTTTAAGCCTTTAATAAGCATTTCAAACATACAACATATAATTATAAAAAAACCTTTATTTTTCAATCTATGTAGCTAATGTTCCAATTCTTCTTGGCATTTTTTTTTTATCTTCATTCCAATCTTACACACCCAGCTAGAATTAGAATCCACTTCCCTCTCAAGCTGATCAAGATCATGTCGTATGTGAACAGTCTAGCCTCTGGCTACAAACTGGCAAAAGAATCAATAATTAGAATATTTATAAGCTTAATTATAATCGAGCAATTTCAAAATACACCTTTTGAATTTCACAATTTTTCTCTTACAGCGTGTCTAAAAAAGTATTCAGCACTTTCTTTGGTAATGTATCATCAATCCCTGACTCACTTATAAGCAAAAGAAAATTTTCCCACTCCCTTATGCCTGTAGTCTAGTGCTAGTTTATGGCCACGGTACCACGTTCCAATATCAACCAGCGTTTTCTTCACCCTCGTCCAAATACTCCCAAACCGGCTGCCTTTTCACATCAGTTACTGCCAAGATAATTTCCGCAAAGAAATATAGCCACCATTATTCACACAGTCTCCAACTCCTTACACGAGACGTATAATACGGTCCCATACTACCACACCGCACTTAAGCAAGTATACGGCCAAACTTTTGCAACCTAATTTTCTCTTTTCACGGCACATCTCCTCACGTGGCAATAGTACACGACACTCCTCTCTCTCACCGTCCGTAATATTTCCTAAATGTAACTTAGAACATCCCAAAGGTCAGTCGGAGCCTACCGAAGGAGGCATACTACGCTATGGTGTCAGAGGTAGGACGGCCAGTTCCTTTACTCCGGGACCAATAGTTTAACGCACAAACCAAACCACAGAAAGATCTGGCATAGCTCCTATCATCAAACACAACTCTCAAAATTCATGCGCCCCCAGGATTTGAACCCAGGACTGGAGCAGTGAGCTTATTGAAAGCAAGTGCCTTAACCACTGAGCCACCAGACTGCTCTAATAATTCCTCTACTCAGCAATTTTTTTTTTTGGCTTAATATTCACATGTACTCCACACCCAGCTGTGACACCTAACTGGCCAGGAGACAGTGGAGGGCAGTTACAACTCTCGGCACAATCCACCTCTGTTGCTGCTGCCCTAACTGACCCTGTAATTCTGCCAGTGGTCCCATAATGAGAATCACCTCAGAAAGAATTGTCCTTTTGTTATGAAAATTTGTACACGATATAATATCATTTAAGAAAACTTGTAAATTATAACCATAAAACATATACAAAATGAGTAAAATAGTTCAAAATATGGACAGACCCACACAAGATATTATGCAAGAAGTATGTATTATTACATGTTTGTGTTCCTTGTAGCTGTTTCTTAGCCTTTATCTTTTGAGAAAAAAACTGCATTCCACATCCAAATGACATGTAGGGGAGAAGTATCGTCACACAAAAGATTTTTAATGTGCAACATTGAACGACAATAGCAGGCAGATTGCACCGTAGATTAATTGTTGAATTGTCAACAACGATAATAATCTATGCATTTCATATGGCAGCCAACCTCTTACTACAAAACCAATTACAATAACACACAGAATCAACTTTCATTCTGGTCCAGGCTGAATTTCAACTTAACCACAACATCTGCTAATACTGTTGACTTCTTTCCCATAGTTGCAATTGTGGCCCAGGCTGCATTTCAAACTAAGTACAACTTCCGATAATATTGATGTGTCATTAAAAAGGGTTAGCTACAGTGCAAATTGCATTAGATTATAAACATTGTAGGTAGTTCAGCAATTAATCTATGGTACAGCACGTCTGCTATTGCAGCTCAATGCTATACAATTATTAATGTTTGTGTTCTCCCCTACATGTCATATGGATGCAGAATGCAGCTTTTACTCAAAAAATAAAGCCCGAGAAACACCTGCAAGGAACATAAACAGATACGTATTTCTTGCCTATCAACTTGTATGGAACTGCCCATATTATGAACAGTTTTTACTCATATAATATATATTCGATAGTTGTAATTTACAAATTTTCTTAAATCACATCTCTCAAGGAACTTGTGTATAAATTTTCATAACAAAAGGACAATTCCTTCCGAAGTTGTTCAATTTGCAGAGGAGCCATTCTACCGGGTGAAGGGGACCTACAGTTTTACATGGACTCAAAATTATGGAGCATCCTAGTGTACTACACACAAGAAAAGCAAAGCTTTGCCACATTAGAGGCCTGTTTAGGAACCTTTGAAAATTCCTTGCATGACTGAGATTCGAACCAGAGACCTGGTAGTTGCTCAGCACCCTCTTTGATACTACTTTAGTCATTTATGGTCAGTGTGTACTGGCAGAATTAATTGCAAAATCTGTAGAATGCTTGATGCGAAAACGATTCACTCACAACAAATGAGATAAACTGCACATCACCTTAACGGGATGTCGTGAGATACTAAACCACATTTTCAATGAGTCTAAAAAGATACAATACCCTCCATATAATGTTTACTTGACAAAACATACAGCACAAATGACACAACAGTATAGACCCTATTTTTAACACAGTTGCCTCCACTAAAGCACTTACTATCCCCTTAGAGATTCTGTATTCTAGCCAAAGATGTCTATTTCCCGTCTCTGGAAACGTTGCCGTCGATTGTCGTCCACTGTACGCGGGCATTCCTGCACCACTGTCACATTCTATCAGTTTGCGAGGTTCTCACTACTAGCAACAAACGGAGGGGATGTGCAGTGGGACTTTACTTTCAGGGTGAAGAAAAAATTACAAAGCATCAAAGCATGCCTCTCATTTCATTACTCAATCCAGTAACTATACAGGATAATGAACACAATATAATGTCTCTTCATCTATGATGTCTAATGCTATTTATTTTATTTGTATAACAGAAATGGAAAACCAGACAGTAGTTTTAGCAATGCCATAATGCTCACTGTTATCAGCACATCAACCTATCATATGGATTAAAAATTGTGTCTGTAAGCAATGTATTTTTTTTTTTTACTTTCATTGTGTACATGTTGAATACTGAGGCCTAATGGTAGTAATATGACTCCAACATTAGTTAATAAATTCAAAACCACAATAAAATACGTCAACTATGCGAGGATCAAAACTTTATTCACTGTGCAGATGGAAATTGTTGGTTCAATGATAACATATTTGCAATGCATTTCTCTGTTTTGTAAGCACTAACTATTCTGTTTATTTATTACATTGGCTGCGATATGGAATCGCACTACCATCTCCATTTAAGACAACTAGTGTATTAGAATCCAGCTATTGTAATATCATAGAAGTAATATAACCACTTTATGTGAGGTGTTCTGTGTTATTATGTTCATGGAACTTGTTTTTTTTTTAGTGAAAATTGTTTCTACAAGATCATTGAAGATATTTTCAAAACAGTAATCATGTTTGCTGGTAAGCCGACATCAGTGGCAGATAAACTGGCACCAATTCTACCTCATCAAGTTCTCTACAATGGAGCTTATGTGCTCTACCCGTAGGCCTAAATCACTTTACATAAAATTAGTTGTAGAGGCTGTTGTAATCAAGCCTCAAGTATAAAAAAAAAAAATCCAGTAAATCATTTGTAATAACCATTTTTATCTTTTTCAGTGGATTTTTCCCAAAAGTATAGAATGTCAACAACTTTGTGGTTTGAACTATATTATAGATAAAAAATAAATAAAAAAGTAACTGCTTACAAAACCTAATCCAACATAAGTTATCTCAGACAGAAACCCAAGAGATGTGAACAATCTGCTGCAAGTGTTTCTGAATAAAAGTAGGAAAATGGGAGTGCCGCAGGGTAGTGTATTGGGACCATTGCTATTCATTATTCTAATTAATAATTGTGTTGATTGTTTACTATTTGAAATTAGATTGTTTGCAGATGACATAACGCTATATAAAAGAATCAAAACGATACAGGATTGTAAACAGTTGCAGGGTGATCTGGACAGGATATCTAGTTGGGTTGGTAAACATGGGATGAAGATAAATGCAAAGAAGAGTCAGCTAATTATATACACAAATAAAATAGCAAAACGTTAATTATGAATATAAGGTGTGGAAAGAATTGCTTGCAGAAGACTTGAAATGTAAATATCGTGGCATTACATTAGATAACAAGCTTCACTGGGCAGGACACGATGGACAGGTGGTAGAAAAGGTTTCAATGTTCTGCTCTTGTTGGAGAGAGTGATGAGGGGATGTACAAGAGAAGTGAGGGAGTTGGGTTACAAAACTTTGGTGAGACCATTGCTGGAATATGTTAGTGTAGTATGGGACCTCATTTTACATATCAAATACAGGAGTTGGGGAGCATGCAAAAAAGAGCTGCTAGATTTGTTTCTGGAAATTATCGCAGAATGCAATCAGTGACGGATATGATAGAGGAGCTGAAATGGGATTAATTGCAAGACAGGAGGAGGATGAGGAGGGTCATGGGAGTGTACAGGGCGTATACTGGTGATGAGGCATGGAAAGATATTGAAGTAGGAATGAAAAGTAGTGCATGGAAGGGAAAACATGAACATGACCACAAGTTGGCACTCGATTTCAGGCACAAGGGTGTGGGATGATTCTCTTTTTGGTTTAATTCGAGATGGCGATACCGCTGCAGCGCTACTGTTAACGTGACGTCACGTTCACGTACAGTCGTAAAAACATATATTGTGACGAAGCGTAGCGAGGTCACAATAATTTAAAGCTGCACAATATCAACATAAACTGATATCCCAAAGGTGGATCAGATGCAGGCGGCCACTGGTAAGCGGCCGCAGATGTCCGATAACACAACCGGATGTTCGTTCCAGGTGAAGCTCACATTTCATCATCATAGTAATATTTTCTAATATTTCTCTGATGAAATGCGAGCTTCAGCTCAAACAATGAAAAACTGGTCACAATATTTGTTTTTACAGTTGTATGTGAACGTGATGTCATGACGACGTCACGTTAACAGTAGCGACGCAGCGGTATCGCCATCTCGAATTAAACCATCTTTTTTAGATAAGGGTGTCTGGGATTGGAATGAGTTACCAAGAGAAATGATGAATAATTTACCGAAAATATTGAAAGAATTTAAAGATAAAATTTGTAGAGGGAAAATGTAGGTGGGTGCAGGATAGGGGTAAGATGTGGGTGTAGGAAAGTTGCCACCGGAGCCTGTGCTCCATTGCAATTAAATTAAATTAAATGGTATTATGATCTGATAACAATCAAGACATGATGCACATGAAATAAAATATTTACAAAAAAAAGGATAGACTTACCTAATGCAGTTATCAGGATCATTTTTGCAGTCTGTATTGCACCGAAATCTCTCCCAAGACAGCCACCCCATTGGGGGTGTAAGGGCAAGTCCATTATCCAATGCCTGTGCTACCGACAGCACCAAACACAACACTGCATACACGGCATCACGAATCATGATGCGCCAAACTGCCTGTAACCAAGAGAACTCATACAGCTCGCTGCCAGCACACCTTCACGGCACAACACTCGGCTCTGACTGCCTTATTTTATGTAACACTGCCGAGCACTTGGCCCTGCCTGCCAGCAGGCTACTCCCACTACAAGCATTCGACTTCACTTTCACCAGGCGGCCCAGTTTACAGCGAAAATGTGGCTGCAATTGAAACATATCGCACGCACTGGCAGCAAAGCGATACAACTACTGAACTAACTTCTAACCAGTTAGGCTTAAAACATGCTCTCGGAAATGCATTTGAACGCGTGACTTAAATTAATGAAAAAGATACCTACTTCTAATATTAAGGAGTAAACAGATTTACGTCTATCACATGACAGATTCAACTGTTATAACGACGGCTGCCATGAGCATCAGTTCCTACGGAACCAAAATGCATTTTACGATGCAAAACAAGAAAACATCAAATTTTCATTAATTAAAATAACACAATGCTTTATTGTTTACAATAAACCCACGAAACAAAACAGTATCGTCTGCCAGTAGAGTTTTATTACCAACATTGAAAATTTGTTAACGTCTTCGTTTTGATAACTTTGTGCTAGAATGCGAAAATTCTGAAAACTTTAGTATGTGTCACCCAGTTTCTCTATTTTCTGCTATAATAATAGCGATTTAAGAAATGAGATTTTTAACTATTTCGCTCTCTTTTTTTTCTAAAGCATGGTACTATGTGTACCACAGGTTGCTACAGAATAATAAGCAGTAAAGATATAACAATTCCAATGATTAGACAAAAGGTAGAATGAGAAACAGCCTTCAGTCACTAGAATACAACTTTTATTTATTACACAATGCATTTCGGACCCTGTGGATCCACCTTCAGGTGACTATGGTATTTACATTTGGTTTCAAATCTTCCTTAATCGAGATTCGTGCCTGGTAAAGTTTTTTCCTACTTTGGAAAATGATATAAAGTTAGTGTAGTGAACACGTTTTACTATGAGAGAAAAGACTAAATATGAAAACATTGTGTAAAACTTACCAGAATTGACGAGATGCTGAATAATTAGTTTGGTATACGTATTTACTGCGGAGCACTGTACTACAAAAACCAAATGTAAATACCATAGTCACCTGAAAATGGATCCACAGGGTCCGAAATGCATTGTGTAATACAATAAAAGTTGTATTCTAGTGACTGAAGGCTGTTTCTCATTCTACCATTTGTCTGATTAATACAGTCACGTCAATATAGAGAATTATGGATTAAATTAAATTAAATTCCAATGATGATTGTACTTAACAGGTTTCCTTCAACAGAACTAAAAAACACAAGTGATACCCATTTTGAATATAACCCAATTTCATGCTGTATATATCCACAACTCATAGGTATTTAGTTTATTTAGATACTCGCTACAAACAAAGAGAATCCAACCCATAATTGGGTGGTTGCCTGTGAAATCACGAAACTGTTCTAGGCCAAGTGTAGGAACTAAATTTACACAAACAATGGCAGTTATTTTGTAGATACCTCAGAAATAAATTCTTTGGTGGAGTGGAAGAAGTAGCGAATTAAAAATTCTTTCAATCTTTTCCTCTTTAATCTTATCACCTAGACATTTAAGATGTGGTGTTGAGCATATTGGAGATATGTATCCCTGAATATCGAACCCCTTTTTGAATAAATGACAGTGACTTGTAATCCTTGTTAAGATCATTCTTACTTTAATGCAATAATTGTGTTTTATTATTTGTTTCAAAAGAGTATAATTTGTGACTACAAAGGACATCAATGTATATATACACTCGGCCAACAATGTTTAAATCCTTTTACAGCTCTGTCAGCATGAAATTATACTGATAACCCCACAAATAATTCTTATTACTGGATTTTGGATCCTGGATATTTTGTAGCTATGAGTAGAATTGCCCCAGAATATTATTGCATATGTCATTCAGGAGTGAACATAAGAAAACTAAACTAGTTTCCTCATATGGAGATCATCTATTGCTTAAATTGTACGAATTGCGAATGTGGCTGCACCTAACCACATCAGTAATTCAGAGACGCGCCCTCCAATTTAAAAATTAGAAATTTCACACACTCTACATCCAGGGGCGTAGCTACTATGGGGCTAGGCGGTGCAGTGCACCGGGGCCCTCACGCTCAGGGGGCCCCTAAACGCACTTCTAGGGGCCCTCAAGCGCGGTTTTGAGGGCCCACGAGCCTTCACGGCAAACTGGCGACCTTTTTTTTTTTTTTTTTTTTTTTTTTAGCTCTACCGTCGTCTAAGGAGCCCCTCACTAAGGGCCCTCGCTGTGCTCAGGGGGGCCCCCAACCACTGCTCAGGGGCCCCTAAAGAACAATTCAAGAGCCCCCATCCTCAGTTCAGGGGCCCCCTACCAGCACACAAAGCAAAAAAAAGGTCGCCCGTCTGGCCTGAGGGCCCAAAATAATTTTTTTTGCACCGGGGCCCTTGTTGACCTAGCTACGCCACTGTCTACATCTAGAATGGATTGCAAATTTTATGTCTGTATTTAGTGGCAATCTGTGTAATGTACTGAATTGCGTATATTGAGTTTTATCAAAATTTAAGGCCAAGCCATTAAATGTAAACCAGTTATTAATAAGATCAAGGATATAATTTGAAATATGTTCGGTAGAAAAATGTGGAGTAAGTATTTTTAATTCCTATGCTTGCTTGTGTCATCTGCAGAAGTAGAGTATCCATTTTAAGTGAACGATATGATATCTTTAATTCTGTTTGAGTTAAATTTTTAGTATTATGTCTGCGGACCACGCTGACCTGGGCGAATGCTGGGCGGTGCTTAAATTCCGCCTCATGGGCTGCACATTTCGCATACGCTTATCGTAGAGAACACAACAGATGGCAACGCTTTATAATAGCATTGCCAATCCGTGATTGAAGCAGAGCAGGCGTCGTGATGAAAGCTTCGCAATCTTAGAGAGTCGTGGGCTTGCGATGCCTGGACAAACAACAGACTTGACACGTTGTAGAGTGGACTGGATATGTATTAATCATTAATGAATTGTGGACTGTATGTAAAAGCATTTCTTTATTGAAATTATTGTAATTTATAATGTTAACTTTCTTAAAATTCCTGGCCTTGCTATGGAATTCATTTATATTGGAATTCATTATACTATAACGCATTCTTGTTCAGAGGCGTAGCTACTATGGGGCTAGGCGGTGCAGTGAACCGGGGCCCCTACGCTCAGGGGCCCCCAAGCATACCTCAAGGGGCCCCCAAGCATACCTCAAAGGGCCCCAAAACGCATCTCCGGGGGCCCCCCAAGCGCAGTTTAGAGGGCCCACGAGCCCTCCCGGCAAACTGGCGACCTTTTTTTTTTAGCTCTACCGTCGTCTAAAGGGGCCCCTGAGACTCAGGAAGACACCCACTAAGGGCCCTCGCTGCTCAGGGGGGCCCCCAACCACTGCTCACGGGGTCCCTAAGGACAACTCAAGGGCCCCATCCTCAGCTCACGGGACCTATACCAGCACACGAAGCAAAAAAAAAAAGGTCGCCCGTCTGGCCTGAGGGCCAAAATAAATTTTTTGCACCGGGGCCCTTGTCGACCTAGCTACGCCACTGTTCTTGTTGTGTAAGATGTTTGGGTCCTGACCTTGCTAGAAACTTGTGTACACAAGTATATTGGCAATACAGAGTAAACAAAAACAGAATTAATCGTGCTGACATCTTAGGATGCGTTTTGCAACTATGACTCCATTCCTCTGATTATGGCGCGGCATAGATGAGTATGAAGAAAAAAAAAAAATCTTATTGCCACTGAATCTATAAGTAATTCGTTGCAATAATTCTGAGTGAATAACACTTGTCCCCTCTGCTTTTCTTCGCAATTTATGTTAATTACAAATATTATTCAATGCTGGAAAAATTTTGACATAGCATAATCCATTGTTACAATACAATAATCGTTGCGAAAACTGAAGCCATACACTTTTAAATCATTTAAATCATGAAATTGGAAATAGGATTATTCAACACTAAACTATTATTCCTGAGTTACCATATCCGTATCTGTTCAGAAAACGTTTAAGCAATTAAGAACTCAAACCGAGAGTTGGTGCGCAGAGAACTTTGTCTATCTCCTCCTAGTGATACAAAATGGAAAGAAAAATTAGATGCTATTTTGAAATCCTTGTTACTATCTATCTATTGAGAAACAAAATGCAGAAAATGTTTGATGTGGGTAGCTTAAATAAATAATCTTGTACATTTACAATATATTAAAGTATACCAGAGATATGAGTTTCATTACACCAGATACAGTCGACTGTATATAAAATATCTTTGTTAATAAATTTGGAGTTTATTCGACGGTGGGTGGTTGCTCTGAGCTCAGTCAATTTTTTGTGGACGAGAAACTGTGGTCCCGACGATAAGATGAATACTGCTCTCGCCATAGCACGCAGGCTGATATCAAACTAGCGTGTCGTTCGCAGCAGAGGCCATTACAACGGGAGTATGACAAGTTGACCAGGCGTAGAAGCTCTGCCATCAGAAAAATCAACTACAAAGCAAACTACAGCATGAGCGGACCTGTTGATGTGAGAGGAACAGCTAACGAAAACCCCAATCTATTTTCAGCACGCGCAGTGAAAGTGTTCCAAGCGGCATATAACGGAATCAACATTCCAGGGGTCAATCGAATGTGGAAACCAGTACACAGCCAGCCCCAACTGTCACCCAGCAAACTGTATCTTATTTCAAATAGCTTTGAGAACCATTTATTGTTTTCAGTGTTTAATGTCTGATGTATAGAAAGCGATACTTAGCTTAAGATGCGTCAAAAGCAACTGTTCTGTTGATTACGGTGTAATTGCTACCACAAGGCCCAAAAAATTAAAGATATCAAAACGCATTGAAGTTTGAATAACTTAGGAAATATATAAATAATTTTCAGTGCTTTGAAGCCCATTGGGGATAAAAAATTGTCGGCAGCAAATACCGGAGTTAAAGGGGCTGGAAATGAGGGCAAATAAACAGGTCTGTGGAAAATATCGCAGAACACTGTCAGTAAGCGGTATGGTAAAGGAGGTGGTTTGGAAGGTGAAGAATTGTTGAGGAACGCATCAAGCGCTTTAGTGTGAATTTTCCAACCAAAATCAAATTTGTTTGGCTGACTCACATTTTAGAATTTAAATCATAAGCCAACGTAATATATGAAGTACAGAAACGATACAGAATTTTGGCTTCTTGTCATATTTTATTGTCTTAAATACACTATCTCTCTGGACAGACTAAAACTGCAACAAATACATATTTAATTTAATTTAATTTCACTCGTTCCGGTGGTATTTTCCCCACATAACCCAATTTTCCCTTTCTTGTGCTATCCAAATTTAGCCCTTTACGAATTTTAATTTTAAACCCTTTCTGCAATTTTAGTAAATTATTCGTCATTTTCCTTGGTAAATTATTCAAATCCCAGACTCCCTTCCGCAAAAAGAAACCATACCCACTTATGCACGAAATTGACTGCCAGATTGTGGTCATGGTCATCTCTTTCTTTCTTCCACCAGTATCTTACCAAGCCTCATTACCAATAATGGCTTGCACACTTCCACAACTCTCCTGACTCTCCTTCTTTCTTCCAATTAGTCCCAATCCAGATCCTTTATGATATTATTTAATGATAGTATGATGCGTTAATTTCCACACACAAATCTAGATCCCTTGTTTGCACCCCATTTGACTCCTGTATTTGATGCCTCATATTATACTGCCCTATTCAAGTAATGGTGTGATCAAAGTTTTGTAACCCAATGCCCTCACTTCCCTCGTACATCTCCTCACCACGTTCTACAGTAAATGAAGGATTCTGATATCTCTTTGTGTCACCTGCCCAATGTGTTCTTCCAGGTGGGTTTATTATCAAATGTCCCAGATACTTACACTTAAGGCCTTCAACATGCAATTCATTCCCCGCCCTATAATCATAAACAACCTCTAGTTTGCAATGCAGTCTTCACGGGTGTACCGCCGGATTGTGTTGTGACAACACGATATTTCGATGGCTAGCTTCGCCGTCTGCAGCAGGTGTGGAGACATCTGCACTGGTCACCTGACCCACAGATACTGTTCTTACATAAAACCTCTGTGTATCTAATAAGCTGACTCCTCTTTGCATTTATCTTCAATGCATGATGACCTAACTAGTTAGATATAGTGCCCAGATCACCCTGCATCTATTAACAATCTTCTCTCACTTACAAGCTTGGCTTCCCTTGTCCATTTCATCCGAAATATCTTGCATATTGCCCATTAACCGATCCACAAGAATGTCCTTGCCTAAGCCAGTATGGTGATTTTCTAAGTTGAGAAAATGGATTTTCGCGACGTATTTATCCACAGATTCATGAAATTCTCTACAGAATGATGCATACGACTTTATGTCAGAAGCGGATTGTGTGATAAAGGGTCTAACATGTCAAAGTCATTCAGTCAGTTATTTTGCGAAAACTATAAATTCCACAACTGTCTCTGCAGTGTACAAATTTTGAATCAGTAGTTTAAGAAATGAAGGGGAATGGTTTTTTTTTTCTAAACCGAGGAGCTTGTACAAATCGCAGAAAGAAAAGGAAAATGCAAATATTTGGAAGTCGGTGAGCTACTTGATACCCATGGAAATCATGTAAAAGTAATTTTTGCCCTCTCCCTTACGAAACAGCCAATAATTACCTTGATGTCCAATGATTTTTCCAAATTTTGTGTTACAGTCGTGTTAAGGGGAGTAAGACCTGAGGGTGTGATGAGAGGCTTGCAGCTTCCAGCGACGTGTCGTAAGGAGTTGACGCAGCGTTGCGAGATCACGGCGCCGGATGTCAGCAGACACAACTTCCCACGGGACGCTTCACTTTCTCCCACCCACTACAAAACAGCGCGAGTCATGTCAGCATCTGCACCGCTCCCATCTCGCTGCGACACAAACAGAATCGGGAATGGAGTCCACACGAGTTGTTCGTCTGTTTTCCAGTAAATTCAAACGAAATCCAAGTCGTCTGTCTCCCAGACAACCCCAGCCCAATCTATGCACCAATTCTGTGACGCTTTCGTAAGGACTGTGGCAAGCAGTCACGAATCTAGCGGCTCTTCTCTGTACTTTCTCTCTAATGTCAATTGGTCCCTTGCGATATGGATCGCAAACGGCACAACTGAAAAGTGGATGCAGGAAAGTTTTGTACGCCATCTCCTTTGTACGTGCCTTACAATTCTTTAAAATTCGACTGTGAATCGCAGTCTAGAATTAGCCCTATCTACAACCGAAGCTATGGCCAGATCCCGTTTCATGTTACTCAAATACTTCAGGGAATCAACCATGTCAATAACTGAACTGTTCACTTTTTACTCCTCACCAAATGCTTTCTTTTTGTTAACTGGGCAGATTGCGTTGTATTCTTTAGAATTTAAATTGCCATTCGCCGCACCATGTCGAAATAACATCTGCAGCGCGCTCAATTTCTACGCAATCATCAGAATTTCTTACTTCCCTATAGATGAGCGCATCATCAGCGAACAGTCATCAGCTACTGTTAATGTTGTCTCATAGATGGTTTATGAAAACTGAGAAGATAAGTGGTCCTACTACATTTCCCTGAGGGTTGCCAGACGTAACGTCTACATTAGGAGAGGCTAGCCATCTCTCGCAGCCCCAGTTCGAGACTGTTTCGCAGTAACACCGCTGGTTCCACATGTTGCTTCCGCCCGCCTCAGTTCCTAGCGAGACCTGAGCTAGAACAGATAACTGTTGCCTGACCTCGCAGCTCAAATCGCTTCGG
This sequence comes from Vandiemenella viatica, assembly GCA_031002005.1. Lineage (NCBI taxonomy): Eukaryota > Metazoa > Arthropoda > Insecta > Orthoptera > Morabidae > Vandiemenella > Vandiemenella viatica. Next base: position 233,917,203 of record JARYHS010012519.1, on the reverse strand, counting down.
TCGCAAACGAACTCCGAACTTCACAGATAGACGTCTCGTCAAGTGACAGGGCGCCTGAACCCCCGTCGACGGGCCTCGGAGGAAGGATAGGATAATATGGAATCGAGAAAGCAAATGGAAAAGGACTCGAAAGTAAAGGAACAAATAAAAGAGGTAAAAAAATCGGGATTGGCTGTGGCAGCTGGAACATACGAACGCTCTTCTGCCCAGGAGCAATAAAAATTATGGATGACGAATTGGAGAGAAATGATTTAAATGTTGTAGCTCTCCAAGAATTGAGATGGCCACGGAAAAGTTTACATGTAAACAAATTCTACATCTCCTTCTTCAGCGGTAACACAAATGGTGAACAAGAACTGGGTGTAGGTTTCGCAGTATCAGCTGGTCTTCAAAGCAGCAAATGAAATGTGTTTTGAGAGCCAACAGTATGTGCCAGAAGGAAAGGTCGATGAAGTTAAGGAGGATCTGCATCTGCTGTATGATACGGTATAAACTTATGACGCAAAACTGTTTCTGGGGATGCAAATGCAAAATAGAGAAGGAGTTTATGTGATACTAGCAACTAGAACGGAATGCTACTAATAAGTTTCGCAGCTAAAAGATTCTTGACTATTGTAAGTTTTTTTTTTTTGGCACAGAGATATCCGTGATATGACATGGTGTGCACTAGGCAAACGATAAACCAGATAGATCACGCAATGGTTGATGCGAGACACCAAAGCACAGCTAGTTAAAAAAAAAAAGGAGAGGAGGGAAAAAACTGAACACAGACATGCAAAAACTGGAACACACGGATAAAAAAGAGGAGTTTGCGGTGGCAGTACAGAACAGATCTGCAGAAAAAGAAGTCGAGGAATCATTGAAAGCAATTGAAGAAGGCCTAAGAGAGGTAACTGAAAAAGTCTTGGAGTCTGACAGACAAAAATAAGAAAAAAAAAAAAACACTGCTTCAATGAGGATTGTAAAGAGAAAACGCAGAAGAGAAAAGCTTCCAGGAAGAATTTGTTAACAGGCAGAAAGAATGGAGATGCCATTAAGGAATATGAAAACTTCAACAGAGAAACGAAAAGGATAATCAGGAGACAAAAAGGAAAGTACACTGAATCGAAAATAGACCCGGTAAGGAGGAACATCACATAAAATAATGTAAGACAATTCTACCGTTCAACAAAATATTTCAGGAAAGAGTACGCAGCAACGGTAGGCCTAACTAAAGACAACTATGAAAATCTCAACACAAATAAACGAAATGCATCAGAAGAATGGAGAAGATTTTTTGAAGATCTTCTAAATAGCAGTACACATAGGTTCAGCGAAAATGTTCACACGAAATTTGAAAATGTACTGCCATGGGTGGAACAGCCGACATTGAAAGAGGTGAAGAAAAGGGGTGGGGGATGCAGTAAGGTCAATTAGGAGAAAGGCCCAGGACTAGACGGCATAAACGGAGATATTGCCAGAGGGAAAAGATGGAGACCAACGGAAAATATACAGCTTATCACATTAACCCAGAAGCGACACCTGAACATCAGAAGGAAGCAGTGATTTGACCAATTTTTAAGAAGGAAGGTCCCATGAAGTGTTCAAAGTATAGAGGTATCTCGCTGTTATGTGGTGGATGAGGCTGATATTATTCAGGATATTAACCCCATACATGGAAGAAACTTTCGAAACGAATCTACCATCGAACAAATGCACGTACGTTCTACGGAGAAATGTTGTCTTTTTATTTATTGACTTTAAAAATGAATACGACAGCATCAGAGAAGGTGACTGCGGATTGAAATGGTGAAGTCAGAAAAGTTGATCAGACTTACCAGGATATGTGTAGAAGGCTCGAAATCCAGTCAGAGTAAAAGGAAAGTTGTCAGCTACTTCTCATACAGTACCGAACAAGTGACTGCTTGTCCCGCTACTATTTACTCAAGAGAGAGGCAGAGATGGAAATAGGAAAGTTAATATACTAGTTTATGCAGATGGCGTAGAGCTAGTAGGCAAAATCAAGAAAGAACTAAGAGGCATGATGGAGGTGTTAGTAAAACAGACGAAAGGAGACAAATACCGAGAATATTAAATACCTTCTCATCAGTGGATGTTAAAATGCAGGCCCTACAGTGAATGGAACAGCTTTAGAAAAGCCCTTGGAAAGCTACGAACGAGAGGATCATAATGGAAACAAGAAATCCTGGCGAGGATACAGGCGTCGTTTCGCAATGCTGAAAATTTTAAAACTCAAAATTATTTTCGATAACATCATAACTGAGGATATATAAGACTATTATCCAGCCAGTAGTGTGATACAGCGCCGAACTATGGGTATGACAAAATGGACTGAGAATAAGATAATAACTTCCGAAAATGGGATGCTCTAACAGATTTTGTACTGGTTAAAGAGGGAGAAGAGTGTGAGAAGAGGAGAAAATAGAGCTCTAAGAGGCCTGTACAGCCCAGCTGACACAGGCCAAGGTGGAGGAGTGGCCGTACTCACCTCTAGACGAGTGCTGAGCTGCTGTGGTCCAGCCCAGCACTCGTCTCCTGCAGATATATGTAGCCACTAGCGCCCGTGCTGGTGATTAATGCTCTGCCGGAAGTATTGCTTAGCAACTAAAAGTCGAGGACCGCAAGTTATGGCGCAAATAAAAGCCTCTCCATGATATATTAACACAGCCGGACAGCTGCAGACATTTCGAGATGTAATATGCACGTCTACCTGGTTGTGACAGTTCAGAGAGCATATATGTAGGGAACGTTCTACGCAGTTGTTATATATGTATAATAGAGGAATACACCTGTGTACAACGTAGCGGCACCAAAGATAAGCGGTTTCCTCGTCACCGGTAGATTGTATAGTGGTTCCCGGGACGGCTGCACACTGCGGAAGCACGCCGGGACAGACTGTTCGCACTGCACTCACAGCGTTTCGCTTCTCCCAATCACTCTCGGCTGGTTTCGAGCCATCCTCTGTCTCTTCATATGTTACACCAACCTCTTCATATCAACCTACGTCCTCAATTATCTGCCTCCTACATTCTAATCTTTGTTTTCCTCTACAATTTCTTTCCTTTACTATTCGATCTTCCACGATGTCTTTTAAATGTGACCCACCATCCTGCCTCTTCTTTCTGTAACACGCTCGCAGAAACTTCGTTCCTTGCCTATTATTTCAAAAACACGTTTGTTTCCTACCTTATATTTTTAAGGATTCTTCCATATTGTCCGTTCCAATTGTTTTCAATTTTCCTTCCTTCTGGTATTCATCATTCACTCCTTACATACAGATTTATTTTTTCCAAGAATTTTTTCGCTATTGTTGTTCTGCTTTTGAAATTATTTCTACATTGTCCATCAGTTGTAATTTAACCTTCCAAATAGCACAATTAACTTTATTCTCCTATTCCATCTGACAGTATATTCAATGTATTCAAAAGGTTTTCCATGAATCGCGCGTCGAACTGCGTTATCGTGTTCGGACGAGAAGATGGCGGCCGACTGGACGTCGACCTGTAAGGCGACTCTCAAAATCGACTACAAGTTCCTAACCAATAATAAACAAAGAAACAAATAACTCTACATGACAAACATACCAAAGTACAAAAAATAGTAAACAACTAAACAGCTGCAACGCTGAAATATGTGGCTCAAATGAGTCCAACTAAATGTGTTGGACGAAGAAGCCAACCTAACAACAGAACAAACAAAAAACCAAAAAAAAACAATCTTTACCCATAGACAGTAAACCAGGGGACTATAATCCAATAGTTAAGCCACCTATAAACCCTTTAAACAGCAGAAAAGAATTAATAAATTTCTCTCGGGCTTCCACAAATGTAACATCTTAACACGGCTGGAAGCCCGAGAGCAATTTATTAATATACTACGCCGTGAAAAATTACGATCTTACAGCAGAAAAGAATAATAGAAAAATACTAGCGAAAAAGTACAAGAACGGAAAATAAGGCAGAAATATACAAAACACAAAATACGTCACAAATAAAGCTGCAAGTGCTGCTTGAAGTAAGCGCAAAAGAAGTGAGTAATGACAGATGAACAGGGCGGGCAGAACACGAGAAACTGAGTGTCTCCAGTAAAAGACCAGAAGCAGGGCGACAGCAAGACAGGAGCAGTGGCGAGTACACGGTGATTAACTCTGTTTATAGCGCCGCAGGCTCCCTCATCAGCTTACGTGCGTCACAGCCAGTTAACTCCAGTCACCTGGTATTCCCAGTAACACTTAGAACACGGCAGCCTGCCGTAGCGGTTTATACGTTTTGCGATGGTCGAATCACATGCACAGCATACCCTCTTCACTTATCGCCTGCTCTTACTGAAAGTGGTGCTTAGTTGAGCAGTGATCGAGAAGCATGGAACAAATAAAGGCACGAGTCAGTGGGTAGCAGCGAAGACCGGCATGTTTGGTTTTGCCCTTCACGCATAATCGAGGGACCGACAACTCAGAAAACATTCGCCCTTGTCGCTTAGCATGCTTTTTTTTTTTTGTCTGCGTGGTCTTAAATTATTTGCTGCTGTTTTCCTACTCACCGAGTTTGTCCTATTTATATTATTTACGAGTTCTATGTTATTTGTCCTTCGGTATTTTATTCCGGTCCCTGCATACGTAGACAACAAAAGAAAATCTTGCTACTCCCTTGTGCCCGTAATCGAGTGTCAGCTTGTGGTCACTGTCAACTTTTCCCAACCGCACACTGCTCCTACTCCTTGTATCAACATCCTCCCAAGCTTCACCGCCAGTATACGCCCTCTTCGTGAATGTGTCGCGCGGTGATGCAGCTGCCCGGCGTTGCAGAGTGCTGCTTGGGCCGTCTACACGTCGGTGTTCCTGCAGCTCGCTCTGCCCTCGTGCGGCTGAAAGAGGAAACAAGGCACCCCAGCCGTATCGGCGACGCGAGGTCGACCCTCGCTCCTAAATAAATCGTCTCCACTTAGTCTTACTTTTAATATAGTTCCTTTTGCTGACAATGTAAATACATCGGTAAAAGAAAAGTCACGAATAATTACACTAATATATTAAATCGTATTTTGGAGGAAATGTTGTGGCAGTAAGTTAGGTTTTAACGTGTGCAAAGCAGTTGTGCTTATCAGAATTAGACCAGGGACGTGTTGCTGCGTTGCATGATGGGAAACCGGTCTGGTTCGATAGCGGCGCAGTTCCTTCTTCTTCTTCTCTGTTTGTCTCTGTATAAGCTCCACCGCAGACCAGGCGACAGAGTGGCTGGGCTCGCCGCTTCGTCATGGTCGCTGGGAGACCACGTCGGCACACTGGAGCGACCGTCCCAGGCTGCTCTCACCACGACTTCACTGCTGTACTCGGCGCTAGTCTCCGTGTCCCTGAATAAATCTGAAGAGTCATCCTCAACTCCAGTAATTCTCGATGAAATTACTAATCTGTTGCGTGCTGAATGCGGTAGTCTGAAGGTGCGTTTCCACTTGAGAGTGGATTCTGGACAGCTCTGCTCACGGGACAACTCTCACAACCCTGTCCACTGGAGGCCGGAGAGCAGTGGCGTACAATAGGAAGGTCGCAGCAGTTGTGCCCATACTAGCTGCTAGAACTCAGTAGGAAAAGCTGCTGGCTTAAGCCTGGATTAAAAGGACAAGTGTTTTCGGAGCCAGACATACACTGACACTTGAATTACAGATCGAAGACACGCAACAGTTCAGAAACTTTTGTAAGTTAATGAGTAAATTGAGTTTATCATAGAATCTGTAGGATCCACAATTTTCGAAAAGAACACTGAAATGAGAAAATCTATATCATTACATAAACTAGGTATGGCTACTCTTCGATTTTTTGCATCATTTAAATTTACTTGATGCATAATACGTTGTTTTACTTCTGAAAAAATTTTTTTTTTATTACTTCGTCTTGGCATAATTCAAGTCTCCATTACATTAAACTGGCCCAATTGCGTTCGAAAGACAATCAATTACGGAATTACAGACTTCAGGGGATTGAAGTAAAGCTAATTTCCGACTGTTCCACTTTTCCGTTTTTAATTTTTTACAGTTGTTGAAGTACCTTGGAAAGTTAATATAATCACTACTACTGTCACTACAATGTGTTTACAATAATTATAAAAGATATTGATATTCGTGAAAATAAATGTTATGAAATTGAATATATGCATAGTTCACATTTCGTAAATTTGCAGAGCTTCCTTTGAACTTTATCACCTGAACAAGAAAATTTCTCTCCTATTTCCTTCAAAACTTTTTTTTCTTTCTTTTCATCTGTTATACTAATCGGCACATTTAACAGCAATTCTCTGTCTTCGAAGATTTTTAATAAATTCCTTTATTTCTTGTGACGACGAATTTTTAATCATCCTATTAATAACTCTCAGACTCTTCGAACAGTGTTCGTATTCGAGTCGATACTCTCCCATGGCGCGCTGGTCGCCACCGTGGAGACCCCGTGTTTACTCGCTGCTCGATGCCGTGGGTCACGTGACTCACGACCCGCCTCTCCAGTTGTGTCGACACAATGGGTCCCTCACTCTGAATGACTAAATCAAAAGAGACGCATCGAGAAATCTGTAGCACTAACTCGGCCGTCGCCTCTCCGACCAGACCGCAAGCTGGAAAGAGAAACATTCGTAACAATTAGTTTCACGAGTCAGCAGAAAGCAGTGAGTGTCGCGTCGGACAGGACTGCGCTGACAGCCTGCTCCATCAGAATTCGCGGCAACATCGTATAAAGAGGTTGGCCACGTGTGATCACCAGCAATACGACGCGACTGTTTTGTGACTGCAGTTGCAAACCAGTTGAGCTGGCAACTGTTATGTGACCTTGACATTGCAGGGTGGTGGGGACCGCACACGAGGCGATTGGTTTTAGACCAGTCTCAAACCAGTTGTATACAACCGTACATCCGAGGTTACAGTTGCGTTGCAGAATTTAGTCGGGCAAAACCACGAAATTATTAGGGCTTATCTTTTTCAAAGACAACGTAAATGATAAAGAATTTAATTTAAAATTCGTAGGAGACGTGGAGAAACATGAAGTACTTTACAACTACAAACTTCCAGGGTATTCAAGAAAAAAATTTCCTTAAATATGGATGTACCCAATGGTTCCTCTGTACCCTGCGTATCCTGCGGTATCTATACTTATAATAAGCAACTCTTGGTCGATATAAATTCTTCTCGGGTTTGCCGCCGAATCACATTTTCTACTGTCGAGCTTTCGGCGACTTTCACTGCCGCCATCATCGGGTCGACAGTAGAAAATGTGATTCGGCGGCAAACCCGAGAAGAATTTATATCGAAGATACGCCGAGAAAGACTTATATCTCATATTAACTCTTGGTCATCTATGACGTCACTTGTCACGCCATGACGTCACTCTATGACGTCGCTCTGTGACGTCACGCTTAACGACTTTGTTCTAGGTTATGCACCTTATTTAGTAACATTTCTAAGAATCCGCGAATAAATTAACTGACAGAACACTGAAATAAAAGTATTTATTGCATTTAAATCGACATATCAATCATTACATGCTTATACTTACGTAATATTGTTTTAATATATAGAAGTATTCTTTAAATTCTTTGTCCATAGATATGTAAGATAAAAGTTTTAAGTTTCGAGCATCAATGTTTACGAAAGTTTTGACTAGATTGTTACTTAGCATGGGTCAGAATTACGACTGGAATTGAAGTTACAGCAGAGGGCATGAATAATATAGTTGTTTTTTTTTCTTCAAAATAGTTTAAACTGTGTTCTATTATAGAAATTATTAAATTGTTTGAACGGAAATAGTTGCACACTGATGTCGATCTGTGCAGCCTACGCTTCAATTACAACAACTATTACGTGGCGTAATGGAAGTTTATAAGATTTATTTTACTTTCCTTTGCTTTCTCTGAGTAATATTACTGAGGCTATTATTTTAGTACCATTTAAGTTTGTCAGCTATTCAAACATTGTAATATCGGTCTGAATCACGGATAACAAAAAATAAAGATTTTCGATCAAATTTATATCGCGATGCATTATTGCCACTAAAATGCAATACAGTACATGTATTAATATGCGTGAAATTGAAGTGTTGTTTCTGTGGCACCAAGTTTAGCGTAGTATGTGGTTCGGTTGAAATGCAACCTGGATCCGAATAGAAACGGAAACCTTTTGCAACAGCGTAAGGCACGAGGAATTACATAGAATTTTATTTTATAACAATTCTATTTAGTTAGGCAATTGCTAAGACATGAATTGTGAGAACATTGAAAGAAAAGTATGTATTTCGTTGAAATTGGCATATTACATATCAGGTTTTTTTAACGGAAATCATTACATGGTTTCAATGAAAAAAGTTTCAGATTGATCGCGATATATGTGGCCTAAGCCACAATTAAGTTTTACATAACGTAGCGTAAGTTGTTAAGATTTATTTTTAACATCCTTTTTCTTCACTGGGGTCTTTATTTCAGCCGTTAAAATATCGATCTTCATCAGAGATAATAAGAAAGAAAGGTGTAAGAACCTGTGAAGATTTGGGATCAAGTTTATATCGCGATGCATGTTGAGACTGACATGCGATACAGGGAATGTATTAATTCGCGTATGATTGAATCTTTGCTTTTCTAGCGGCAATATTAGTGGAGATTGTGGTTGGGCTGAAAAGCAACCTGGACCAAGTTGACAACTAAAGCTTTTTGCTACAGCACAAGAGACGATAAATTACAATGAGCTTTATTATATAACAATTCTATTTAGTTAAGCAACTGCAGAGAAATAAATGAGTATAACACTCCGTAATTTTTGACGGGCTTCGGGGCTAGTTGATAGACTAATAATTAACAATATCTTACTCGTCTGAATCTGACATTGCAAAAATTCTACAAACTCCGCACTGTCTGTTGAAGATTGGATGAAGCTGATCGACAACTAGACTATCCGTGTGCGGACAGAAGTTCCGTTTAGGTTGTGAACTGGTTGCGAGCTCAACTGGTTTGCAAGTGTTGTCACATGGATCTTAAGAGCGCTGCTAGTCCAAAATTGTTTGAGACTAACGACTCGCGAGAACCTACACGATTCGCAGAACTATGTTCCGAGCGGAAGCTGGGTGCAGTCTTGAGGAGCGCGTGTTTCCGGCTACCACGAATTTGTCTGTTCAGTTATCCGAACCAGCGAGCCCGCAACACGTGGCCCTGCTAACACCAACACAGGCTCACTCTTTGTCCTTTAGACCGCTTGGTTGGTAGGCATGATGCGTTTTCTGTCTCTCTCTAATACCTTCGAGAGACTGTAGGAGTGCTCGCCGTTGTGTGTGCAACATTCTACAGGCGACAGGAGATTGTCCAGGTGAGGACGCAACGCTGCGTGGGTAGCGCAGCAGCCTACGTCACTAGTGCAGCAGACTTCAACAGGCGTCGGCTCGCACTCCCAGCGGTCCTACTGCTGTGGTGTTGAGTCATCTCTGATGCAGTGCCCGGACTGGTATTGTGGCAGGTCCCATTTGTCGAGGGGGGACTGCTTGAGTGTGCGCACTTGCTGCAGCTCTGAGGAAGGAGGCGCCGTGCTCCCAGGGGAATGCTCTGCTCACTGCGCTCTGAGAAACACTCACGGTTCATCTTCACACTACAACGCATATTAAAGACGGCAATTAGCGAGAGTGGTGGCCAATCCCCGTCCCAACATCCAGATTTGCGTTTTCTGGTTCCCAAAAATCACTCCATGCGAATGCTGGGATGGTTCTTTCAAAAGTACATGGCCAAATTCCTTCTTGTTCCTTGAATCCATTTCTTTCCCGCCTCTAATGACCTCTATATGGACGGGGCATGAAGTCTTCAGAAAAATATATAATTTGTCCTTGTCTACAGGATATTTGAAGGAATATATAACTGGACGGCGATTCGAACCAGTGTCTTCCCCAATGCGAAGCCAACGCGTCTACCGCTGACACACTACGCACGGTAGTGGGATGTGCAGAGGCTCAGACCCTACGGGACAAGAAAATCAAAATCTCTAAACGTATGATCAATCCTCATTTTCAATACTTTAAAAATGTACATACCAGTAGACATTAATTGGACATATTGTAAGACATGAGAGCTTACTAAAAGCAATAATGGATGGAATCGTAGAAGGAAAGAGATATCGAGGAAGAACAGTTCAAAATACATCCAGCAGATCGTGGAAGATGTTGGCTGCAGGAGGGCAGAGACTAGCTTCTAAGTATTGACTGTAAGTGACAATAATCTTTGGTCAGAGGGCGCTGCCAAAGAATAATGCAACTAGTAAGAGAGAGGTGTATAATCGCTGTGAGACTAAAGAGAGCACGGACTGTGTTAAGCTTGCGAGAGGTTTTGTTATTTTGGCTATCTGGTTTTGAATAAACGTTTCATGTTATTGGTGTACCATATATGTGTGATTTTTCTTGTTTTATTAAATATTATGTTCACCTAAATGCATTACATTAATATGCACAACTTCCGCAACAAATAAAAGGCACCATCGGCAGTTTATAACCTGGCTTTCCTGGTAAGGTTGGAATCAGAATATAGCCGGGTTATAAGATGAATGGAAGACCGCCGCAGGCCAATGCCAGGATTGACTACCGTAGAAGAAGAAGGGGATTCTACGATATCCGAGCCACTGAAATTTTACGGATCTGATGGTTGATTCTTGTAGATCTCGACGAGACAAATCGAAAATGAAGAATACATTTTTTGGTATCTCGCTTAGTTTCCGAGAAATCAAAAAACCTTTATTCTAATTTCCCAGTTAAACACGTGAGATTACGTAAGCAAAAGGAGAACTGCAGATTAATGTTTCCACTTTACGTAGTTTCATAAAAAGTAGAATACTTTATGTAGATTTATTGGTAGAAGACTAAGAAGAGCTGCCTCAGTTGTTGGCCGAATGAGATAAGGTAATTTGCAGTATTGCAGGGTTTTTTCTGTCAAAAAAGAAGTGAAGTTAGGAATGCAAGTTGATGAAAACAGTTGCAGACGTCGGATATGGAAGTTCGTTGAGTTTCAGTGACGAAGTTTTGGGTGGACAGTAAAGTGGGTAGAGCAGACACTGGCATCGGGTTGCAGACACAAGTTACCGTGGAACGCTCTGTAAGACAGGATTTAGTACGACGTGAGCCCAGCGCGCAGTCAGTCTGCAGCTGGGGGCAGACACTTCTACAACCAGAGGGCGACTAGATCACTAGCACTGCTACCAGCTTGCTTCGATACTAGGAGGACAGCCCGGAAACTAACCCACCACACTTTTTTTATTCAACAATTATTTATTGAACACAATGAAACTTATACACAAGAAAGAATGATGTTTCTTCTACACTCGCTATTTTTCCACGTAATCTCCTTCCCGTTCTCCAGCGTGTTCACGAAGCCATTTCTTCACTGTGCGAATCACGTTTTCCTCGAAATGTCTCCCACGAATGGCACTCTTCAATGGCCCAAACAAGTTATGGTCTGAGGGAGCTAGGTCAGGGCTATAGGGTACTCGTACTAGGACCTTACGGAAGCATGATGCGAGTTTGAAGGCGCTGTCCTGACCTCGCGTAGTGCCGCTGCTGGTTCCCAACCCTGCGGTCTCCACCGATTCTCTCCTTAACGCATCACGACGTTTCTAATTCTCCGACACTTCTGATTTCCATTCTACAACAAATTCTTACATATCGCAATATTTTTCGATGTCACCAAGCAATGAACGAAATAATACAAGAAAAAGGAAGGGTGGCGGAGGAATTCCATATCACACGCAACAAGCTACGCGTTTCCGAACACGTGGACAGCTGGGCATGAACAATGTAACTCCAACCTCAGTCTCACCTGTTATTGTCTCGTACGCAATCGATTTGCGAGAATCACACGTCGAGAGTAATAGTAATTAGAGAGTAACTGCCAGTCATTGTGCAATCTATCATTGACTTGTTTTTACGCACCAACTCGTATCAACAATGGCACGCGAAATGCATGCAGATACGACATAGGTAGAGACTCTGAATAAAAAGAAATGGAGTTACTTGCAACCGCCTACAAGACACCGACACGCACAGATCACCATGAAACCACGACCTCCGGCCTCAGTCAACGAGCGAGCCCACTCAGCGACTGTACTGTGGCAGTGGACAGCCACCCCCCCCATTTCACCTCACGTAATTAATGGAACCCCCCTTATCGTATCCGTAACGAATAAACGTCGATAATTCGCAATTTGACCAGACCTCACGTATGACAGTGAACACTATCACAAAACATGTACCTTGTATCCTAACATTGCTTTACAGCCTAAGAAATAAACTGTAAGGCCGAGCTGGACGGACGAGGACGCTCCATTGTGCTAGTTGCAGGCTTTTTTTTTTTTTTTTTTTTTTTTACTTATGGCTTTACGCCTCGTCTACGTCGAGGTCATTAGAGGCGGAATGGGACTGGGGACAAGGAAAGGGAAGGAGTTCGGGCATGGCCTTTCGAAGGAAGCATCCCGGCATTCGCATGGAGTAATTTGGGGAAACTATGGAAAATCCAAATCTGGATGCCCGGACGGGGATTCGAACCAGCATCCTCCCGAATGCGAGTCCAGAACGTTAACCGTTCTGCCACGACGCTCGGTTTTAGTTGCAGGTAGCTCGGCTCCGGCGGGGTAGATGCCACTTCACACCACAGATCCAGTAACCACCGGACACGTCCCCACTTCCTGTAACATAACTTTTTTAGGATATTCTTTCCCGTGTGTACTTTAGCTGCAGTTATGGCATTGCTTCTTATAAGTAAGACTTCTGTCTACAGTGACCCCCTAAATATTTTGCCTTGTCTGTATGTTCCAATGAATGACCTAGCCACGTAACATTTAATTTTCGTTTTGCCTATATGGAACGCAGGTGGAATGCGCAAATGGGTTGGGTTTGAAAGAGTTGCGTTTGTAGTAAGTGGACATAGTTGACAGGGCTTGTCCTAACTGTTCTTTGTGTCCGCGGTCATTGCCCGTATTATCTTTGTTCTGCTAAAGTTTCAGGCATCTTGCTGTTGCAGTCCACAGCACGATGGCTGACAAATCGATGCGCCTCCACCCGGAGCAGCAAGATAATATGTTCTTCGACCCTTTAAAACACTGTACAACCATTGCCAAGTAGTCAGAGTACAGGAATTATTTGGATTTGGGTTGGTCACCAGTAGAATATTAAATAAAATAGGGGCCAGCACACTGCCTTGGGGTAATCCATTCTTTTGAATTGTCCGCCTGTTCTTCTCTTATGCAGCGTAACATAGATACGTCCGTTAGCGAGTAGAGATTCGATGAGTTTCGTTAAGTTACAGTCTCTGCGCAGGTCATATATATTTGTAAATAATATGTGGTGGTTAATACGCCGCACAGAGGTGCACCAGTGCTTCTCCTATCTGGGAACCCTCTTCTCTATGTTCGTTAAGTTAACACTTCACTCATGCAACGCTTTCCAGGGCGGAAACCCTCCTGTTGTTGGATGAGTTTTGGCTCTATCATAGGTCCGAATCGAGATAGGATTAAACGTTCATGAAGCTTAAATAAACGACAGAGCAATGAAATTGGATCTTTATTTAGTTTCAGAAGAGCAATAACTTTTGATTTTCTACAGGTTTTAGGATCTTTCACTTGAGAGTAGTTTGAAATAAATAAATCAATATTTCATAAAGAAGGAAATAAATTAGCATGTATAGCTCTGATTAAAAGCTTACCGCCAGTGGGGGTCGACTTTGAAGCCTGAGTAGCAGCGCAGCCGAGCGCCCGAGCGGCAGCCGTGACTCCTGATTGGTTCCGCAACTTCGTGTAATAAGCCCGAGGGTCACCAAATTACAGCCTCAGGAAAACCAACATCCAGTCTGCCTCCAGCGACACCTGCTGGAGCAGCACATGTCGAGTTCCCAGTACGTAAGGCGGAGGCCGAGTGACCGCTGTATGATAGTGCTTGTGGCTTTGAAGTGTAACCGCGCGACAGTGATCAGTAGGTTTCCTATCTTCAAGACCAAAAAAATAGTGAAATATGCGGGCAAATATCACCATAAAAATGGATAAATTTTGACCTAAAAATTACAAACTATCACCAAAACGTAAATTTACTATACACCAAAACATGCTCAATTACACATTACAATTTACTTGATCTAATAGTGTCGCTTTCACGTAGGCAGCATAATTTGCTTCCGTGCACTCACTCCAACATTTGGAACTTAAATTTTAAATCACTTTGTTGAAGTCGCTTTAATTTCATTTAATTAACAGAAAAGAACTCTTTCATCTGTACTAAAATACTCTTCTCAAAATTTCCTTACCTAGCTCTGTAACTTTCGGAAAATTTTGTTTTTGGCGTGCCAGTACTCACTGGTTCACTGCACATGTCACACTGACTGAGGATTGACGCTGATCGGGGAACGTGCATAAACCACGTAGCTCCTTTTTGGCCTCCTGTGAACCCCCCTTCCCCCCTCCCCCAAGTAGCCCTACGTGGCTTTTGTCTCTACCCCCCCCCCTCCAACCAAGTAGCACGTAGATTTTTTTCCCTTTTGAGTCTAGAAGACATTTTATATTGTTTTCTCTTGTCAGACTATTGTAAATACATAATTAACTGAGGGAAATAAATATTCACATGCTGTTGTTGTGAGTTCCGTTCCTCATTTTAACTGTGAAAAATGTTATGAAAGGAAAGCTACGTGGCCTGGCTCGGAACCCCCCCCCCCTCCCCCCACGTAGCTCAGCGTCGCCTTCCAGCCTTCCCCCCCTGGACCGAGCCACGTAGTTTGTGTACGGTTCCTCGACACAGGCATGCTGCTGCTGCATTGTGAACAGTGAAAGGCGGGCGGAACATTAACGTTTAGAGAGTGACAGTAATGCATAACTTTAATTCTTGACTGATGAATTCAGTCCAATTCAGTGACAATTCGTTTGGTTATTTATGCAATGTATAATAGGTGTACATTTTTTTTTTTTTGTAACAGTTTAACGTCCCTTTTTAACAACGTGGTCTTTAGAGACGGGAAAGGATGGGGGCAAGGAATGGAAAGGAATTCGGCCATGGCCTTTTGAAGAAAGCATCCCGGCATTCATCTGGAGTGATTTGGGGAAACCATGGAAAACCCAAATCTGGATGCCCGGACGGGGATTCGAACCGCCGTCCTCCCGAATGCGAGGCCAGAACGCTATCCGTTACACCACCACTCTCGGTAATAGGTGTACAGTTAATGAATAATTATCTTAATTTCGTCTCATCTATATCTAGAGTATTCCCGGTCCTATTGAAAAATTACCAAATTTTTCCTCAAAATATGACCATATGACGATAAATATTATCGTAATATGACCAAAAATAGGAAAATGGCCTAAATATGCATTTATATGCTATATAAAATACAAGGAAGGTAGCAAAAAAAAAAAAAAAAAGATCACACAGGTCCGACCCGTAGAGACCAGAGACGGTCGTCGAGGCTCGGGGTGACCACTCGATTCCAGGCGCAGCCTCAGCAACGGAGTGGGGACTACAACAAATCACCCGTGGGAAAATTGAGAACAATTTACCTTAAACGTTGAAAGAATTTAAAAGGCAATAATAGGCGGATGGCGGACCTCACACACACACAAAATAACTAACGGTAAATACTGTAGGCTGTGTTCGGATATTGGCAGCGCCGCAAGTGCTCCGTCGCAATTAAATTAAATTAAAACCCTGGCACGAAAGCAGTTTGTTGGAAGCACCACATATTTGCTGTTTAAAATAACAACCTGTGTCACAGCCGTTCTGTGAATCGATTGGAGAAAGTGTAAAGGCGACGTAACCCTGCAGCCAATCAAGAGCGAGAATGAGTCAGCTCTGTAGCCGATGATGGAGCAGCACTTTGTTGAAAACTGTTCGTGGCCTAGGCAGGGACGCCCACCAAAGTGGTAATCTGTTCCTTACACAAATATATAATAGATCACACCTACCATTGCCTTGTTCTCATTTCAGACTAATTCCCTCACGTGTAGCAATACATTGGTTCGTTCTGGAATGTTGACATTTCAGAAATATGCTACCTAGTATAGGAATGTACCGCAGTTCTGCATCCGCTAATGCGAAACTTCCGCATGGTATTCTACCTCCGTTTCGCATCCGCAACTTTTAAGGCGGAAGTATAGCGGATATTTTGTTTACATTGCAATATATAAATATATCTTATTCTTTTCGCTTTGTAAAATAATCGCTCTATCGTGCTAAGCTAATAAAAACGTACGATACTGTAATAAAAGTAACGATGAACTGAACCGTGTTATTACTTAAGATCGAAATTACGAATCTGAACTTCCATGCCTATTCACAGTGCAACTTGTAGGACCTCCGTGTAGTACTACCATGGGGTGCGCTCACGCATTCAAGCAGTCAGCGGTCCAGCAGTGTCCTTATCGCACTCTCCTAGGATGTTTCCTCCAATCAGGATCCGACCCCAGGGGACCGTGTTGGTTGTCTGGGAGTCTAACCACATGTAACACATCTTGCATGTAGTCCAGCAACCCCTTTCGTGGTCCAAGAAGAGTCCTAAATCGGATCATCGTAGGTCCTACAAGTTGTACTGTGACTGGGCCGCTAGAGAGGTGGCGGCCACGCTTCAATCCGCAAAACTCATACGACAAAGATTGTTTTGCTGGCGCCTGCGTAGTTACGAAAATAATTTAATTTACTTCTGAAATCATCTCACGGTTTTTGATGTTGAAAGATGGAGCAAAAAATAATATGACCGTATTAGATGGAAATAGACCTTGCTTAAGAAAACTGTAGAATATGCGACAAAAATATACTTATTTTGATTTTAAGTTTATTTTTAATAAAATATTAAAATCAAGCAATGAAACCCTACTACAAACTACTATTGAATCATACAGAGTAATGCCACTCCACTCTGTGGCCATCGCCCTCCACACATGACGTCACGACGCGCGTTCGAATCCCCATCCCGACATCCAGAGCTGGGTTTTCCATGGTTACTCGAACGCCGGCAGAGCTACTTCCCGTTTCCTATCCCCAGTCCCTAACGACCACGATGTCGACGTGGTGTAAAAACAGAAGCTCTCTGTTCACTTCAGTCAGTTTTAAATCAACGAATGTTCGTTTACAAAATTTTACGAGTAATTTATTTTTACTTGTAAAGACAATTAAAATAGTGTGAATAAAGTAATTACGCTCTTAAATTTGATTAGCGGCGACCGATTTGATACATCTTTTAGTTGCCTCATTAACAGATACGAAGACGAAAATCTCTATTTAACCGAAATCCACTTAGCGGCACAGTATGGTAGCACAGGGTTCATCTGCTTCCTGGACGTCGAAGATAACGAACCTATACACAGAGAAGCCTCCAGCCGGTATTAAAAATAACTAAGCGGCAGTGACGAGTCGGGGATCTCACCTGTCGTAATCAGGTAGGTACACTAACAGGGAGGGAAGCGGGACTCAGAACCCATAGAGAACAGTAAGGAATTCGGCCGTGGTCTTTCCGAGGAGTCGTGCGGAGATCTGGAGACTTGGAGTGGCAGGCTCTGTGAGTGCTAGCGAATCGTATTTGGAAACTGATTGATATTCGCGTCTCGCGAGCTTATTGACGTGACACCATCTTGAGGGGTCGGCTCATGGCTAAGGCCTTGGATGCCTCTGGCCGCGAGGCTCTTTGTCTGCTGGCGTCGGTAGTAGAATACTGACAGCGCGATCCAAGGTTCACTCCACCTGCGCCGTGCGACAACTGATTGTTCGCATCGCAAGACGCTGCCAGCACGGAGGCGGTTGTTCCGACGAGGGCGTGTCAACAGCTGACCGTCCTGTCGGAGGTCGCCATATCACCGACAGCGCTGACATAACCCCCCGTCAGCTCAGTATGATGTGTGCGTCACATACACGAAGCCAGCGAGAGTGACACTGCGAGTACTGCAATCACAACCCAAACACTAATCAAATGGGCTAAATAGGTACACTAATCCGACTTCACATTATTAATAGCGAGGCCGCTGAAATAACACGACACGTATAAAACAGTTCGACTGCCAACTTGGATTTCATAACAATAAGATAACTCTTAAATTCCAGAAACGGTATTCTCATGTTGACAGGATGGTGAGGAGGGGGGGGGGGGCAATTACAGTCCGAAACAACATCACCTTCAAACTTGTCACCCCCCACCCCACACGTTCTCTTTATCCTGTGACAGCGCTCCGATGTGTTCTCAGATGCCCGAATCAATTTCTTGTTCCTACGTAATCTACAGAATATTTTAAATTATCTTTTTCCCTAGTGCAAGCTGCTTCAGCCATTGCAATTCTTCATTGTATTTACTGGCCACAATGCACGTATTCCTCCACGAGACTATGAACACGTATGAGCAGTCCCATCAAACAAGCTATTCGATTAGCTAACGAGGATTGAATGTTTTAAGTTAATTGTTTGGTGTTTGCTTTTGTTGAGGACAGTTCCGAGACGGCCTGCTGGGTGGCAGTGCGCTGCTGACGGTCAGCTTTACGGATTGTCGACGTCCAGATTGTTAGGGTTGGGGACAAGCGACGTAAACGAAAGTCTCCGTGGCGTTCCAAAGGAACCTCGGGAAACCGAAATGCGGCTGTCGGCTTGGCAGGTGACGATGTCGGCCGCCACCTAGCGAGTTGGCGCTGTTGCTCGACCGTAATTTGCGGCGCGGGGAAACACCGCAGTGGCTCTCATTAGCCGTGGCGTCACCAAATTGAACTTTTTGCCGCTGCCTGGTCTCACGTTTTGAAGCGCTCTCCGCAGCTCTAAAGAAAGAGGTTTGCCAACGACAAGAGCACAGCGTTTGGTGAAATACGACAAACACAGTGACAAAACGACAGGCTGCGGCCACGGCGAGAGGCGACTGCATACCGCGAAGGCAAGCGCCAGGAGAGAGGTGCCCAAGCAGAGTATTAACTGTCGCGGAGTCGGTAGAGGAGCATCCTTGGCGAAAAGAGGTTGCTACGACAGCTTCGCACGTTATGTCATAGAGACATTTCAAAAGGAAAGTTTTAATAATAAATGTCACGTAGATATATTATTCACTCTATAGTTTGAGTATTATCAAAGTATTTGTTTCTGTGCAATAACTGTGGAAAGCGATATTCAACTGTGTTAAAGCTAATAAATGAAATTACTGGACGAAGAAGGGTATGCATCACATAAATGAAAACCAAAGTAAAGTAAAAGAAGTGAAACAGAAATACTTAATCACATATGCAATGAATATTACCTGAGCAATGCTATTATTTGGAAGAAAATTTGTGCTAGTAACTTTGTTTTACTTGTAGGGGATAGGGAATGACAAAACGCTTAAGTGGTTTAATTGTGTTGGTGCTAGGTGACAACACAGCCGGGAAAGAAACTGTCTGAATCCTTCTGACCGCAACCCTTATCTTCACGCGAATAGCAGTTTAAATAGAAAAAATTGTTGCATAATTATTATTATTTTATTTTTTAAACATGACACAGGCACCAACGTGGATCTCTAAAAGTACTGCAAAAAATTTCATCGAATTCAGGGAAGAAGCGCTTAGTATATTTAGAAAAACTTACTGTTACTCCGGCAGTAAGTTCGCTCGTCTTTATTTGACGCAACATTTTGGGCGCTGGCTGTAATCTCCCCTTGTGTTTGTAGACTCTTTATCAGTTCCCTGTATTCCTCAAGTGGCCCTGTTACTTCGTCCGAGCGGCCGATGTAAGATTCCTCTCCCGCCGTTGAAGCCCTCGAGCGCGTCCAGCACTGCTCGAGTGGACCGTTTGGCGTTGGCTGTTGGATCCATCAGCGCTGATCTCAACCCTTTCTACTGGACTGCTTCCCCTCCCTGATCTTCAGGCTTATTTACACCCTCTCTGTCGTAACCTCGTCACAATATCGCGTATCCTCCAAGCGCGGAGTTGATGGCGTATGTGACCAACTACTATGCCATGTTTCTGAAACTTACACAAATTCCGAAATGATTGATATCCACACAGCTTTTATGGAGTTACTGGGGGAGCCATTGCGGAAGTAAAGACGAGGTAAAGTACAAGGCGGCGAGAAGTGTTACAGACGAAGGGGTGTAATGACGGAGCACGCAGTGACGCCACTGAAGTTGCTGTTACACTCACGGACCAAATGCAAACGAATTGTCTCCATCATCAAACTGTGCGGACTCAGAAAAGAACTAGAAATGTACTGCTGTGCGGTCGAGCTTTGTGCAGATGATGTTATTTACGTGACTGCACTACAAGCAGATCTATTGTCTACTGTCTCGTCGCTATCAGAGCTGGTGAGGACAGCCGCCCAGAACGAGTCCGGCCACCGACAAACAGCCCCATTAAACAATCGTGCTCCGCCATCAGCCGCCGGAAGTGCCGTGACGTCACCGTCGCGAGCCACTTCCTGCACGCTGCTCACTACGGCGCATCGTAACGTGTTCAGTCAGTTTCTGTAACCAGTAGTTTCCTTTATCGTTTGAAACTATTTCAATCAGTAGACTTGCTTTTATAGATTGTTGTGTAAGATTTTGACAATGCTTATATTCGGCGACCTCTCACTGCCGGACTAATTACCGAAATATTATTCAGTTTAAAGCGCGGAGAAACAATCAGTCTTCATCATGCAGTTCCAGTTTAATAAATCAAAAAGTTAAATTAATTTTTTGGGAGCTTAGTGAAATTGTTTATAGCGGGGAGACAGTTGACTGTTATTTCAATTAATTTTCCTTTCTATCTTCTCTGATTAGGAAATTAATACCTTTGCTATTTTAATAATTACCTTCGAATGAATAGTTTCTGAGAAATAGGGTCCTTTTTATCAATGTAAAACTGCGCCGTGTCGCTATTTCCTGGGTACCCTTTACGGCTCACAGACGGAGTCCTGTTTAACTTTATGATGAACACAAGGACTATCAAGTCAAACACAAAGCACTGCCTCGTCTTACATTTGCCAGTAAACAAAAACAAACAACTAAGAAAATACTAAACATTAGTGAAACGAAATCAACATGATTAAACTTTACAACAATCACAAATTTCCTCATTTGGTCGATCTGATTTTTCCTTTCAACAGCAGAGAACGATCTTTACATTTTCGATGACTGGATGCAATATTAAAATTATTACATTAGTGTAATCTTACTTTACCCACCAAATATGGTGATTGAAAGTTCACAAACATTTCTCCATCTTTCAATATAAAAATTGTTAAAATAGCTCGCGGCTTTCAAACAAACATTAGCTAGATAGAGATAGCCCTGACGAAGGCTCCAGGTTGGTGCCGAAACGTTGGCGTCATCAACCAAAAAAAAGTGCAGCGCAAACCCCGAAAAAAAGAGATAAGTAAGTGCAATTTTTTACTGGGCTGGTCTCAATCACTTGACGAAGTACACGCCGTTACGGTCTCGTTGTCGACAGCGAGACCAGTCGCTGCAGCCTGCTCGCACCTACAGAGACACTCTTGCGTCTCCTCCCGCCATTTTGCAGGTGGCCACGCCTCTTCGACGAGCTATTTTCAGTGTGAGGACAAAAATACCCATTAATTAGTTTGGGGCGGAGATTTTTACTCCGCTGATTGGTTCTGGTGTCCTCTTCCTCATAAAGCTATTCTATTAGTTGGGGCCGTAGTGTCTGGTGAGAAACCGGTTCATTCGTTGCGCGAGCCTCAAAATTCCCGGGGTAGCATAATGTTAGCGGCGCACCTTGCGAGTCCCACAGGGTCCTGCTCTGTCCCTCAGGAACAAATTGTCCACTACCTGGACTCCGGCGACAGTCACCCGGGCGTCCCCTTACTTGGACCCCGTCTCCTTGCCACGAAAATAAAACCCTAGCAAAATTCTGCCTCACCACTGACTGCACGTAAAATTAAACCACATACAGATAATTACAATTTTACTAAATGGACCATTTCAGTCACTTTGCTACAGGAATAACCATATTTAAATTAATTATTTGTGATTTGATCAAGAAACTCAAGAAGCTATAGTAATGTACTGCTTCCTTCCGCAGTTAATGGGAAATAGTGACACTTATTGGGCTGTGTGGTGTAACTTGAAGATGAGTAATTGGCAGTTAATTTAGTTAATCAGCATCACATATCTCATTTTCATTCGTTTAATTTTCCTATCACTAGCTTCGAGCCCGTCAAACATGACGGTATGAACGCAATATTCTGGCAGTTCATTTTTTTGCAGTTGGTTAATTATATGGAATTGTTAATACATAATGCTAATGGCCTTGATTTTGTAATGTTCTACATATTTCATTTGCAGTTTACTTGCCAATACAGTAGTTGTTGTTTAAGTTTTAGGGCGCGTCGACGACGGGGTCATTAGCGCCCTAACAAAAACCAGGCGTGACAACGTGGCAAAATTGCCGTCTGTGTGGCCGACTGTAAAGGGGTCGGCCACACAGACAGCACAATAAAACACTAACATATTAACTAAAAAACCGTCTGCGTGGCCGACTGTAAAGAGATCGGCCACACAGACGGCAACATAAAATATAAAACTAAGACTAGAATATAAAATATAAAATTACATACAATAACTGGTTGGCTGTAGAAAGGCCAACCAGTTAAAAAACGATTAGCTGGCTGACTGTACAAGGGCCAGCCATATAAGCAGTGTCACAAGTAAAATCAATACTTGGATTGGTGGTTGTAAACGGCCACCAATCCAATTTAAAACCTAGGCCGATCTGCCCAAAACTTTTGGGACGAGACCGGCCAAGCAACAAAACTTTAAAACCTTAGCCACGTTGTCACGATCATCGTTTAAAATAAGGGACAGATCGTTGGCTAAGCCAACGTCTGCCCTTAGATCTAAAAACAATACACATTCCATTAAAATGTGGCGTACCGTCAAAGGTACGCCACAAGCATCACATTCCGGAGGGTCCTCTCGGCGGAGAAGAAAGCTGTGCGTCAGAGGACAGTGCCCTATTCGGAGGCGAGTAAGGAGAACCTCATCCCTCCTCGCCCGCTGGAAGGAGCTGCTCCACGGCTGAACGGTCGGTTTGACCAGCCGGAGCTTATTATGCTCAACTTCCAGCCACTGCCTCTGCCAAACATCAAAAATAAATCTCTTCGCCGCCGAGGCAAGGTCTGACTTTGGGACCGGTTCAAAGTCGGTTCTGACCTTGTCGCAGGCTAAATTGGCAGCTTGATCAGCTGCCTCGTTCCCTCTGATTCCCACATGGCCCGGTACCCAGCAGAATAACACCTCCTTTCCACGAGATTGAAGAGAAAGGAGGGCGTCCTGGATGTCCTGGACTAGACGATCTGCTGGATACATATTTCCTATGGCCTGAATACAACTGAGGGAATCACAGCATATGATGAACAACTTATCGCGCATTACTTTCATATGCTGGAGCGACTTCAACACGGCATAGCATTCGGCAGTGTAAACGCTGCACCTGCCGTCCAATTTGAATGTGTAAGTCGCTCGAGGGAACACTACGGAGCAACCAACTCCGTTAGCCTGCTTAGACCCATCCGTATACACCGGGGTAAACGTGTGATACTGGTTTAAAACATCTCTAAAAATTCTGATAAAAACATTATCGGCGGTACACAGCTTGTTGTGCCGCGATAATTCTAAAATTGTTCTGGGCCTCTTTAAAAGCCAGGGAGGAGATTTACTCCTACCCTGGTGATAAAAAGAAGGAAGCTCGAATCCGTATTGTTCTAAAATAGCCTTTGTACGGTAGCTGAACGGTTTAGTGGCTCTATGCCGGTTGGTATAGAGCTGCTCGTAGTTGGGATGGAGCACTATGTCGTGCACGGGACTGCCAGGTGTTATGGCATGGTGCAGGTAGTGTCGCACCATGAGGAGTTGCCGGCGGATGGTAAGCGGCGGCTCGCCCGAGTCAGCACAAATGCTGACAATAGGGCTGGTGCGATATGCACCTGTGGCGAGCCGAATTCCAGCATGGTGGACACTATCCACTATACGCAGATAGCAGTCCCGTGCCGAACCATACACAATACAGCCGTATTCCAGCCAATACAGTAGTAACTGCTACTGTATTAATGACCACGGAAGAATAGAACCAGTGAAATTTAAAAAAAAATGTAATCCCAAAAACTTTTGCTATTCATGTAATATCAGTTTTATTCCTGGTGCAGGCACAATTTTGCATACTAAATATGGAACTACTTGCACCCGCATTAATTAATACCGTTAGTAACATGGCGCTTATAAAACCAGTTTAAATGGTTTGTAAAACTAATTTCAGAGTGAATTATGCCGTAACAAAAGGTGTCAGTTGCGACTCTGGTCAACTCAACCACAATCTCCACTAATATTGCATTCGGAAATCATAGCTTCTATTACCCTCATATAAATAACGACGGGCATCACCTATGGAGGTAGTAGGGATTTATTCTGGAAAAGCTTGAAAAACGAATAATTATCGGGTCAACTGGAGATTGCAATTCCGCCAAAATAACATTCAGTAATGACGTTGTAATACTGTTGTAGTCAATCGCAAGACATATTATTTTCAAGCAGTATTTCCGTTGTAATACAACCTGGACCACCATTTTCTAGCAAAAATTAGGTTGTCATACAGACTGGACCAGTATAACACGGTTGAATGTACTTCGGAGAGTATTTCTAGAGGATACAAATTAATCCCGGGTTTGCCACCGGATTACATTTTCTAATGACAAGCTTTCGCCGAAACCTACTTCGTTTGCTATGCATAGAGTATTTGGCTAGGATTTTTTTTGAATAAATGCATTTTACTTTAAATGACGGAGACTATAATTTCGAGAACGGATAACTGTTAATTATTTGAATGACACACTGCGCGATTACGTACGATTCTCTGAGTTTTTAATAAACTTCAATGTTACATATCGTCTGCGAAAAAAATTCTTAGGTTATGCTTTAACCTAGTTCTAATAACCGATACATATGAAATAGCTTAAATATTGAATACTCGTCTCCTTAGATGAATTTATGCATCTAGTTGTCGTAAATAAACAAAAAGCAACATGAAGGTACGATTGCAATATGGTGGTTGGCGGTGTCTGTACGAGATGTGGGAACCATCCCGACATCATCATCAGGTAGCTGATAGTAGTCTGCCCAGTGTGTTAGTCGAACTGGTGACCCCCATTTGCTTCGTTGTGCTGGATGAGCTGGACCACTGCAGAGTGACTGGCAGTGTCTGTACGAGATGTGGGAACCATCCCGACATCATCATCAGGTTGCTGATAGTAGTATGCCCAGTGTGTTAGTCGAACTGGTGACCCCCATTTGCTTCGCTGTGCTGGTTGAGCAGGACCACTGCAGAGTGACTGGCAGTGTCTGTACGAGATGTGGGAACCATCCCGACATCATCATCAGGTTGCTGATAGTAGTCTGCCCAGTGTGTTAGTCGAACTGGTGACCCCCATTTGCTTCGCTGTGCTGGTTGAGCAGGACCACTGCAGAGTGACTGGCAGTGTCTGTACGAGATGTGGGAACCATCCCGACATCATCATCAGGTTGCTGATAGTAGTCTGCCCAGTGTGTTAGTCGAACTGGTGACCCCCATTTGCTTCGCTGTGCTGGATGAGCAGGACCACAGCAGAGTGGCTGTCAGTGTCTGTACGAGATGTGGGAACCATCCCGACATCATCATCAGGTTGCTGATAGTAGTCTGCCCAGTGTGTTAGTCGAACTGGTGACCCCCATTTGCTTCGCTGTGCTGGATGAGCAGGACCACAGCAGAGTGGCTGTCAGTGTCTGTACGAGATGTGGGAACCATCCCGACATCATCATCAGGTTGCTGATAGTAGTCTGCCCAGTGTGTTAGTCGAACTGGTGACCCCCATTTGCTTCGCTGTGCTGGTTGAGCAGGACCACTGCAGAGTGACTGGCAGTGTCTGTACGAGATGTGGGAACCATCCCGACATCATCATCAGGTTGCTGATAGTAGTCTGCCCAGTGTGTTAGTCGAACTGGTGACCCCCATTTGCTTCGTTGTGCTGGATGAGCAGGACCACAGCAGAGTGGCTGTCAGTGTCTGTACGAGATGTGGGAACCATCCCGACATCATCATCAGGTTGCTGATAGTAGTCTGCCCAGTGTGTTAGTCGAACTGGTGACCCCCATTTGCTTCGCTGTGCTGGTTGAGCAGGACCACTGCAGAGTGACTGGCAGTGTCTGTACGAGATGTGGGAACCATCCCGACATCATCATCAGGTTGCTGATAGTAGTCTGCCCAGTGTGTTAGTCGAACTGGTGACCCCCATTTGCTTCACTGTGCTGGATGAGCAGGACCACAGCAGAGTGACTGGCAGTGTCTGTACGAGATGTGGGAACCATCACGACATCATCATCAGGTTGCTGATAGTAGTCTGCCCAGTGTGTTAGTCGAACTGGTGACCCCCATTTGCTTCACTGTGCTGGATGAGCAGGACCACAGCAGAGTGACTGGCAGTGTCTGTACGAGATGTGGGAACCATCCCGACATCATCATCAGGTTGCTGATAGTAGTCTGCCCAGTGTGTTAGTCGAACTGGTGACCCCCATTTGCTTCGTTGTGCTGGATGAGCAGGAACACAGCAGAGTGGCTGTCAGTGTCTGTACGAGATGTGGGAACCATCACGACATCATCATCAGGTTGCTGATAGTACTCTGCCCAGTGTGTTAGTCGAACTGGTGACCCCCATTTGCTTCGTTGTGCTGGATGAGCAGGACCACAGCAGAGTGGCTGTCAGTGTCTGTACGAGATGTGGGAACCATCACGACATCATCATCAGGTTGCTGTGTAGTGGTGTCTCTGTTTATGAGCGTGTGGTGCAGGGTTTGAGTCCCGCAGATGACGCCAGAGACCCGTTTTGGATGGCTGAGTGGTTATTGATTGGTGACTGGTTGACTATCGGAGGTGTGATCACTAACCTGACCGATAGCAACGTCTTCTTGATGTTCTTCTTTTCTTCTTGTCAGGACGACGGCCTTCTCTGACACCAGTCGATCGTTGATGACGCAGAATCGACAACTGCGCGGACAATAGCTGCCGGAACAACTAATGTATAATAAAAGATGTTACTGTTTTTATTGAAGGCTGCGTAGAGTTCTTTGGCTTGAGTGTTGGTAGCCTGATACGGTTTGGTAAGGTTTATTACTGACGGAAACAGAGATTACAGCTTAGTTCCAGTTTATTCGCCGTTAAGTTACACACGGACAGTTTCATGAATACAGGAACGTAATTTCTGCACCACGCAATATGTTAGCAATACCCCCGCTAGCTTAAATTTAGACTCGTTGCCGAAATGGGGTATAAAATCACGACACACTCCTACATAGATGTGCTACGTACAAACTCTCGAGGCGGACTGCCTGCGTGTAGCTGCCGGCCAGCGCCCGTGCTTATCTCAGCGCATACTTCTCAGCTTACAGCGCACGGCTGAGCAGCTTGCCAGACGCGTATATTCACTTCGCTTTAGTACAATATTACGGGGATTTATTCGGTTCCCTTACAACTCCCCCGCCTTTGAAAACACGTGTTGCTCCTGCAACACTATCATGTGAAATCTCTGGAATAGTTACTCGTATGCTGCTAACAGATTGCGTGGCTGCATTTGCAGCAAAATAATTCTGAATCATCTTATTCATACAATGTCTACATAACCAAATACCCAAAAACAAGACAATTAAAATACAAATAATAGATGTAACACTGGCAGATACAACTGTTATCTTATGTTGATCTCTAGAACTCATTTGTGACTCCAAATGTGCAATAATCTTACTGAATTTAATAGTGTCATTAGATGCTTTAAGATACTTATCAATCTCTTCTTTAACCTCCTTACTATAAGTCAAATTCAATTCAACTAATTTAGGACTGTGATAAATCTCATAAGTTAAATTTGGTAAGTAATACAATGGATAAGACAAATCATAAGACTTCTTAACTGACTTAATTGCTGGTGTTCTAAAATCATTTCCAATTATTTGACAACCTGTAGTGTTTACAAACATTCCTGAACCACTTGCTGATAATTTAGTTGTCTGCTGAGATTGAATACAATTGACACTGACAGTACAAGGTATTAACAAGGTAAATATCCAATTATCATGAACTCTAGCAAAATGTGATTTAGTGAGGGTCACAACTTCTCTTTGA
>JARYHS010012519.1:233858358-233888104 GCA_031002005.1 Vandiemenella viatica | reverse complement strand
TCAGGTTGCTGAAGTAGTCTGCCCCGTGTGTTAGTCGAACTGGTGACCTCATTTGCTTCGCTGTGCTGGATGAGCAGGACCACAGCAGAGTGGCTGGTAGTGTCTGTACGAGATGTGGGAACCATCCACACATCATCATCAGGTTGCTGATAGTAGTCTGCCCAGTGTGTTAGTCGAACTGGTGACCCCCATTTGCTTCGTTGTGCTGGATGAGCAGGACCACTGCAGAGTGGCTGGCAGTGTCTGTACGAGATGTGGGAACCATCCCGACATCATCATCAGGTTGCTGATAGTAGTCTGCCCAGTGTGTTAGTCGAACTGGTGACCCCCATTTGCTTCGCTGTGCTGGATGAGCAGGACCACTGCAGAGTGGCTGGCAGTGTCTGTACGAGATGTGGGAACCATCCAGACATCATCATCAGGTTGCTGATAGTAGTCTGCCCAGTGTGTTAGTCGAACTGGTGACCCTCATTTGCTTCGCTGTGCTGGATGAGCAGGACCACAGCAGAGTGGCTGGCAGTGTCTGTACGAGATGTGGGAACCTTCCCGACATCATCATCAGGTTGCTGATAGTAGTCTGCCCAGTGTGTTAGTCGAACTGGTGACACTCATTTGCTTCGCTGTGCTGGATGAGCAGGACCACAGCAGAGTGGCTGGCAGTGTCTGTACGAGATGTGGGAACCATCCCGACATCATCATCAGGTTGCTGATAGTAGTCTGCCCAGTGTGTTAGTCGAACTGGTGACCCTCATTTGCTTCGCTGTGCTGGATGAGCAGGACCACAGCAGAGTGGCTGGCAGTGTCTGTACGAGATGTGGGAACCTTCCCGACATCATCATCAGGTTGCTGATAGTAGTCTGCCCAGTGTGTTAGTCGAACTGGTGACACTCATTTGCTCGCTGTGCTGGATGAGCAGGACCACAGCAGAGTGGCTGGCAGTGTCTGTACGAGATGTGGGAACCTTCCCGACATCATCATCAGGTTGCTGATAGTAGTCTGCCCAGTGTGTTAGTCGAACTGGTGACACTCATTTGCTTCGCTGTGCTGGATGAGCAGGACCACAGCAGAGTGGCTGGCAGTGTCTGTACGAGATGTGGGAACCATCCAGACATCATCATCAGGTTGCTGATAGTAGTCTGCCCAGTGTGTTAGTCGAACTGGTGACACTCATTTGCTTCGCTGTGCTGGATGAGCAGGACCACAGCAGAGTGGCTGGCAGTGTCTGTATGAGATGTGGGAACCATCCAGATATCATCATCAGGTTGCTGATAGTAGTCTGCCCAGTGTGTTAGTCGAACTGGTGACCACCATTTGCTTCGCTGTGCTGGATGAGCAGGATCACAGCAGAGTGGCTGGCAGTGTCTGTACGAGATGTGGGAACCATCCCGACATCATCATCAGGTTGCTGATAGTAGTCTGCCCAGTGTGTTAGTCGAACTGGTGACCCTCATTGCTTCGCTGTGCTGGATGAGCAGGACCACAGCAGAGTGGCTGGCAGTGTCTGTACGAGATGTGGGAACCATCCCGACATCATCATCAGGTTGCTGATAGTAGTCTGCCCAGTGTGTTAGTCGTACTGGTGACCCCTATTTGCTTCGCTGTGCTGGATGAGCAGGATCACAGCAGAGTGGCTGGCAGTGTCTGTATGAGATGTGGGAACCATCCAGATATCATCATCAGGTTGCTGATAGTAGTCTGCCCAGTGTGTTAGTCGAACTGGTGACCACCATTTGCTTCGCTGTGCTGGATGAGCAGGATCACAGCAGAGTGGCTGGCAGTGTCTGTATGAGATGTGGGAACCTCCCGACATCATCATCAGGTTGCTGATAGTAGTCTGCCCAGTGTGTTAGTCGAACTGGTGACCCCTATTTGCTTCGTTGTGCTGGATGAGCAGGACCACTGCAGAGTGGCTGGCAGTGTCTGTATGAGATTTGGGAACCATCCCGACATCATCATCAGGTTGCTGATAGTAGTCTGCCCAGTGTGTTAGTCGAACTGGTGACCCCCATTTGCTTCTCTGTGCTGGATGAGCAGGACCACTGCAGAGTGGCTGGCAGTGTCTGTACGAGATGTGGGAACCATCCAGACATCATCATCAGGTTGCTGATAGTAGTCTGCCCAGTGTGTTAGTCGAACTGGTGACCCACATTTGCTTCGCTGTGCTGGATGAGCAGGACCACAGCAGAGTGACTGGCAGTGTCTGTACGAGATGTGGGAACCATCCAGACATCATCATCAGGTTGCTGATAGTAGTCTGCCCAGTGTGTTAGTCGAACTGGTGACCCACATTTGCTTCGCTGTGCTGGATGAGCAGGACCACTGCAGAGTGGCTGGCAGTGTCTGTACGAGATGTGGGAACCATCCAGACATCATCATCAGGTTGCTGATAGTAGTCTGCCCAGTGTGTTAGTCGAACTGGTGACCCACATTTGCTTCGCTGTGCTGGATGAGCAGGACCACAGAAGAGTGGCTGGCAGTGTCTGTACGAGATGTGGGAACCATCCCGACATCATCATCAGGTTGCTGATAGTAGTCTGCCCAGTGTGTTAGTCGAACTGGTGACCCCCATTTGCTTCGCTGTGCTGGATGAGCAGGACCACAGCAGAGTGACTGGCAGTGTCTGTACGAGATGTGGGAACCATCCCGACATCATCATCAGGTTGCTGATAGTAGTCTGCCCAGTGTGTTAGTCGAACTGGTGACCCCCATTTGCTTCGCTGTGCTGGATGAGCTGGACCACTGCAGAGTGACTTGCAGTGTCTGTACGAGATGTGGGAACCATCCCGACATCATCATCAGGTTGCTGATAGTAGTCTGCCCAGTGTGTTAGTCGAACTGGTGACCCCCATTTGATTCGCTGTGCTGGATAAGCTGGACCACTGCAGAGTGACTGGCAGTGTCTGTACGAGATGTGGGAACCATCCCGACATCATCATCAGGTTGCTGATAGTAGTCTGCCCAGTGTGTTAGTCGAACTTGTGACCCCCATTTGCTTCGCTGTGCTGGATGAGCTGGACCACTGCAGAGTGACTGGCAGTGTCTGTACGAGATGTGGGAACCATCCAGACATCATCATCAGGTTGCTGATAGTAGTCTGCCCAGTGTGTTATTCGAACAGGTGACCCCCATTTGCTTCGCTGTGCTGGATGAGCTGGACCACTGCAGAGTGACTGGCAGTGTCTGTACGAGATGTGGGAACCATCCCGACATCATCATCAGGTTGCTGATAGTAGTCTGCCCAGTGTGTTAGTCGAACTGGTGACCCCCATTTGCTTCGCTGTGCTGGATGAGCTGGACCACTGCAGAGTGACTGGCAGTGTCTGTACGAGATGTGGGAACCATCCCGACATCATCATCAGGTTGCTGATAGTAGTCTGCCCAGTGTGTTAGTCGAACTGGTGACCCCCATTTGCTTCGCTGTGCTGGATGAGCTGGACCACTGCAGAGTGACTGGCAGTGTCTGTACGAGATGTGGGAACCATCCCGACATCATCATCAGGTTGCTGATAGTAGTCTGCCCAGTGTGTTAGTCGAACTGGTGACCCCCATTTGCTTCGCTGTGCTGGATGAGCTGGACCACTGCAGAGTGACTGGCAGTGTCTGTACGAGATGTGGGAACCATCACGACATCATCATCAGGTTGCTGATAGTAGTCTGCCCAGTGTGTTAGTCGAACTGGTGACCCCCATTTGCTTCGTTGTGCTGGATGAGCAGGACCACAGCAGAGTGGCTGGCGGTGTCTGTACGAGATGTGGGAACCATCCCGACATCATCATCAGGTTGCTGATAGTAGTCTGCCCAGTGTGTTAGTCGAACTGGTGACCCCCATTTGCTTCGCTGTGCTGGATGAGCAGGACCACTGCAGAGTGTCTGGCGGTGTCTGTACGAGATGTGGGAACCATCCCGACATCATCAGGAGTGAAAACCATGGAACACCCCCTCGAGGCCGTCTCCTGTCGTATTATAAGTAGCCCCCCCCCCCGCTAAATTTTTTCTTGTTCCATTCCCTAATCTCTAATGGATAAATCAGTGAAGGAAAAATGTGTTCTGGCCCCGATTTGTCTCATCTTACATTCACTGTCATTCCTCGAGACGTATGTCGCCTCTGGTAAAATGTGTTTGCTGTCATTCTGAAATCACATACTTTCTAATTAGTTTCTTTTAGAGGATACTCCTAAGGTGTTCCAAATCTCCCTAACCCCTTAAACATCACACTTCCCTGTAGATATATATATATATATATATGTCACTAATCTTGCGGCTCTACTATGGACCTTCTGTGACGCTTCTGTCAACCGTTTTCGCGTTCCATCCATACAGAAGAACAGTATTCTACGTGAGGTCGCGCCAGTACTTCGTGTGCAATCGACTTGACTCACCGCGTACAAATTACGACCTGCGGAACAGAGCACATTCTTTGATTTCCGAATACCTTTTAAGTTTTTTTCATTCCATAACTGGCAGAGTTCCCGGCGATGCCCGGTAAGATCTACCTTGATTTGCTCTCAAAGTAAGTTCATACCAAAGTTCTGTTTTCTGCAGTGGTGAATCAAATTTCATGTCAATTGCTCCATTGTCTATGCGTACGTCAACGAGTAACCCTGGTGTCGAAGAAAAGACATGCGGTTCGGTTGATCTATTGCTGCAATATTTTTAGCCGCCCTATCGGCAACATATGTACCAAGTTTGATCAAAATTACCACAGCGATTCCTGCAGAATAGAAACAATTATTTTTCAGGAAATATGTAGAAGCCAGAATCGTTCAACAATAAATTATAAAAATACCGGAAATGTCACAAGTGAATGTTTTAAACAGTTCATTTCCATGTTCAAATCCATCAAATATGCATAACTCCTATTAACGGCTAATACAATTTCATTTCCAAACATCGGAGATTATTGCTGTGAGGCCTGCGATTGTAGCTGCAAAAAGCAAAGATCTCGAAAGGTTACCAACCGTGTGTCTGCTGTGACTGAGGGTGACAAAACAAACAACAATAAAAACTCAAACCCACAACAGTAAAAATGGTGTGGTAGGCTTTCTGTTGTGCTGAGAGAAATTTCGAAACACGCCTTTCGGACGGAAGAGCGTGTTGACGAGGACTCTGAGCGGGTCTGTCCACTGTGGCCCAGCGCTCTGCAGTTCCTGGGCTGCAGCCAGTTGCACTGCGGCTAGCCCGGCCCAGCGGTCGTCCTTGGTCTAGTAAGACCATTCACTCTGAGTCCTGGTACACAGGGCGCGCCTTCAAATCCCCGTCCGGTCTTCCAAACTGCATGCTTTATTCGAATGATTCCATACGAATGCCGCGACGGTTCCTTCAGAACTGCGTGGCGAGTTCGTTTCACACCGACTTCTACCAGCTCTAATGATTCCGACGTCGATTAGGTGCAAAGCCCGCAACAAATAAGAATGAAGAAAGCTCTTGAGGTGTGTAGCACTGCAGAGCACAGTTATCGGTGTTTCTGCATGTTCCACTGCGCGGTCTCCACTTTATTTCACTTTACGATCAAAGTGTACAAAACGAGGTTCTTCTATTATAAAGCAACGTCTAAACAAGTCAAACTATTCACACATCATGTAGTCTAATAATTGTACGTTTTTCACCAACCTTCAAAATTAAAAAAAAAGGAAAGCCTAAGTTGTGGAGGAAAAAAAATCATCTAGTTTTGTTAAAATTGTGTACTTGTTCGTTGTTAAATTATTTGATGTCAGATAAACACTTTAGCACACTCGTTTTCTAGTTCAATTGTTGTATTAAACATTTAGACGAAATTCTGTTGTTGTTTTTGGGGTTTAAGGGCGCATTCACAGCGAGGTTAATAGCACCCTAACGACGACCGGCGTCGCAACGTGGTTTAAAATCTGACAAAATTACCGTCTGCAAGGCCGACTGTAAAGACGTCGGTCCACTGATCGGTATGAAGCGTGTGCAGTACCTGGGCCAAAGCCCTTCATCCGCCGCCCCATCTGCACCACTCCACCTCGCTACTTAATACACCCCCGCCGCGGAATTAGGCTCTTGGTGACAGCAGGGGTGGTGAGGCAAGGCACGTTTCGGCCACGGGGAGCACCGCGGATGAAGCGTCCGCCACTAACCAGGCCGAAGACAATGGCCGTGTAGCATAAGTCTCACCACACAGACGGCGAAACAAGATAAAACACAATACTCAGATTACGGCTCTAAAGGAGCGACTAAACCACAAACATGGTACTGTGTAGCAGGCCAAGCAGATTAAAAAGTACAAGACTAAGGACTAGAACAATCACAAAATAGAAGGACGGAACGCTGCAAACGGCCCTCTCATCCACTTGAAACCTATGCCGACCTGCTCAAAACTCTTGGGATAAGACCGCCAAATACGCAAAATTTTTAAGCCTTCGCCACATTGCCAATATCATTGTCTAAAACAAGGGACAGATCGATTGCTAGGGCAAAGTCTGTCCTTAAATCTGAAAATACCACGGAGAGCATGTTTTGATGGAGTCGGTTGAGCGCAAATCAGAAAATAAAAATCACGCCTCTCATTATAGAAAACACGAGAGCACATTCCGTTTAAATTCATAGTAGTCGTTTGTTGTAATCAGAGTACTGTTATATGGATTCAGGCTATGAGTAGCCTATGTTGTCGAGGGCGCAGGGCCGCTGTGATTGCGTCACGCGGCGGGCTCGCTTTCTCCGGCCTTGCTCGCCGCTCGGAGCGACCGACCACTCCCAGCACTCCGCATCCGCGTAACGTTTCAGTATGCACGCCTATACACACCACAAGCCAATCCCCACGAGTCCACACGGCGCGGGCAAAGTGGGGGTAGTTTATTTTATTTTATTTTATGTGGCCTTCGGTCATGGCCACCATGTAGCTAGCTTCAAATGTTTACACTTATTTTATATACTTATTTGATTAATGCTCTGGCCTCGCATTCGGGAGGACGCAGGTTCGCATCTCCGTCCGGGCATCCAGATTTGGGCTCCCATGGTTTCCCCAAATCACTCCAGGCGAATGCCGGGATCCCTCCTTCAAAAAGGCCATGGCCGAATTCCTTTCCG
Source organism: Vandiemenella viatica (assembly GCA_031002005.1). Classification (NCBI taxonomy): domain Eukaryota; kingdom Metazoa; phylum Arthropoda; class Insecta; order Orthoptera; family Morabidae; genus Vandiemenella; species Vandiemenella viatica. The sequence continues at coordinate 233,881,057 of JARYHS010012519.1, read as the reverse complement.
TTCCTTGTCCCCAGTCCCATACCGCCTCTAATGACCTCGACGTCGATGAGGCATAAGTAAAAAATAATAATAAGAAACCATACCTTTTTTTAGATATATGCAAGTTTGTTGTTTTCTTATACATCTTGCTACAACATTTTACTCAGTGTTTTATAGTTGGTTTTTAAAGTGTAGCCTGTAAGTTGGTTCTATCACACACAACTGTCTTATGTCTCCTTCTGCTGTGGGTAGCTAATATTACGTGTCTGGGTGGTACATAGATAAGTTAACATACAGTCTTACACAGGGAGGAAACTGGACAAATTAACAAAAATTGAGGTTACTATCCTCCTCGTTTGGGGGTTATTTGTGTAAGAACTTTTCTTTGGCATTTGGTCTTTTGTAAAAGAGAGACTTGACATGTAACTACTGCTACGTGACAGAGAGACAGTTCAACACAGAAATAATTAACATGAAGTTTACTTATTTAATTGTTCGTAATTAGAACTATTATCCTTGCAGTATGATTTTAACAATTTTTACTGTAGCTTTGGGCTATTGTGAGAGAGTCTCTTTGTGTGTCACTATTTCATTTGTAGGTTTCCCTGTAAATTCTCTCACTTTGCACTAATAGTCCTACGTTGGAACCTTGCAATAAATCTGTAGTCGTTAAAAGCTTATTATTAGCTTCGCTCAAGAAACGGGCTATCGCCCGGTATACATCTTGTCGCTCTGTCCTCAACTGGGAGAGGGATGTTGAGCTTAACGAAACTTTTGTACAATTCGTTTTTGGGTACCCTGTAACGGCTGCATGCGAGTATAATATGGCTGATGTCTGCTTCCTCTTCTTGGTCTTCCGGGCAGAAGGCACGATTGATGTTGTGTGTCTTGTCCCTAATTTGGAATTTGCGAACCAGGTGATTGATGAAATGTGAGGTTGAATTTGGGAGTAATATTTTTCTCTGACGTTTTGCGTAGTGACCCATGAGTCTGACCAGGCACGGAAGGACTCTTAATTGATAATTGACATAAAGTCTGTATGGGGAAGCTGGATGGACTGCATCTCTCCATCTACTGTACTTTCCTTAGCTGAGTGGTCGACCATTTCATTGTGATGGATGCACACGTGTCCCTTTATCCATAATACGTGAACCTCTTTGCCCTCTATGATGGCTGTATACATCAGGTTTAGAATCTCTAGTAAAATCTTATTCAGTTCGTTCTGCCGTTTTGAGTTACTGTTTCCTTTTAATTTCAATATCTCTGGAGTCTGAACAGTACTGTCCATGAAGTGCCTAGTAATACGTGCTATATTGTCGAAAAGATTTAACAATCGAAATTAAATTTGTGAAAATAATGTGTTCGCAGAAAATATCGGGGTACACAAGCACTAAGCGTGTAGCAAACTATTCTAGGCGCACACAGGAAAGTAGAGAAACGACTAGTAATCCAGAAACTCGCGTGCAGTGAGAGAGCTCAGCACAGCAGCGATGGTACTGTCTTCATTCCACGATAACGAGCGACACGAAAGCACAGAGTGTTCCACAGGGAAAGTAAAGTGGCCGCCATAGTGCCAGCCCCTCAGGTAACATCGTACCAGAGTGGTTTCACAAGACAGTTCAGGCTAAATAATATCAATCACACTGCCGTCACAATGGAAATGTTAAAGCATGTGGCCCGCAATTCACCAGGCGATAGAACTATCGACCAAAAAATCACAAACAAAATCGTTTAGATCATTCAATGAAAAAATACCGCAAAGAATCATTGAATTAATCAACTATAAAAATCAAACTCGCAGACAGTGGCAAAGGCAGCGGCTCCTACACCAACGCCGACTAATAAACCAATTAATCAGACAAGTAAAAACAGAACTTGACTCATTTCGTTACGAATCATACCGAAAGTATCTATCGGAAATGGAATCTGGCGACAGGTCTCTATGGAAAACCACAAAACGTATTCTCAAGGAACCCACTATCTTACCACCCTTAAAATGGAATGGTACATACATATCCAGCGCTTCAGAGAAATGCGAAATTTTAGCAGATCATTTCGAAAATACCTTCAAATCAAACCCTATAGTAGATCATGATTCCAACACAACAACAGAAAATTCTAATCAGTTTGTTACCATTGGCGCGGAGAATTACGTCAGATTCACTACTCCAAAAGAATTGCGACAAATAATTAAGAACCTACCTGTACGAAAATCCCCAGGCCACGATAACATACCTACTATAGCGCTAAAATCATTACCCTCAAAGGCAGTAAGCTACCTCACGTCACTTTTCAACAGCATTCTCTGTACCGGGTATTTCCCAAGAGAGTGGAAACAAGCTAATATCATAGTTTTCAACAAACCAGCATCCCTGACCTCTAGTTACAGACCCATAAGTTTACTCCCTACTTTGTCAAAACTGCTAGAAAAAATAATACGGAAGCGACTAACTTCCTTCCTCGATACTACGGGAACTATTCCGCCTCATCAATTTGGTTTCCGCCCTATGCACTCAACCTCACACCAAATACTACACCTGGTAGAAAATATTACAAAGGGCTTTGAGCTCAACATCACACATTGGCTGCTTTTCTCAGGCTTTTGACAAAGTATGGCACATTGGCCTATTATATAAACTTAAAAACACAGGAATGCCTCTATATTTGTATAAAATTTTAGAAAGCTTTTTACAGAATCGAACTTTCAGCGTAAGAATAGACACAAAAATATCCACAGCACGATCAATAGCTGCAGGAGTCCCACAGGGATCTGTCTTAGGGCCAACGCTATTCAACATATACACTTCAGATATACCAACTCCTCACAACACCTCGACTGCACAGTACGCTGATGACACAATCATATACTCTTCGCCCAATGACATTCATATCGCACGCAATAACCTACAGGAAACAATAAGGCAATTAACCAAACGGCTCAATCAGTGGCGTATATCTTTAAATTCCGGAAAATATCTAACCAAAATCTTCACTCTGAGACGCCCACCAAACCCCCAGGAGATAAACATCATGGGGAATAACATAGCATGGAATCCAAATGATCAATCTATTAAATACCTAGGAGTCGATCTTGACAGGCGCTTAACATGGAACATACACATTAACAACAAACTAAACCAAGCCTATGCCAGATTACACAAATTGTATCCTGTGTTAAACAAAAAATCATCATTAAAAACAGAGTGCTGCATGCTAATTTACAAAATGATATTACGGCCACTAATAACATATGCATGTCCTATATGGGGATGTGCTAGCCGTAGCAAACTACATAGAATACAAATATTTCAAAACAAACTACTCAGATTAGCAGTGAACGCACCATGGTATGTACGAAATAGCCAGCTAGTAGAGGCTCTGTCAATCTCCCTTAGCCCTTAGGTTAAGGGATTCTTGTCAGAAGTGCTTGCCGTCTTGGCATTGCCTTCTTTTATTTGCTGTTTCCGTGTAAGTGCTTGTTTTACTTTTATATTTTTCATTTCTGTTGAGCCTTTAAGTTTTTTTAAATATATTTTCTTATATTTTTTTTATTTTTTTTTTGTATTTTTTTTTGTATTTTTGTTTGTTTGTTTGTTGTTTTTTTGTTTTTATTTTATTTAGTTTTATTTAATTTAACAATGTAAGTGCATCCGTTTCGCACTGTATTTATCTTTTTCTTCTGTCAGCAGCTGGAGTGGTCTTCTATGTGGACCCTCGTATATGTCGTAGTGCCCTAGAGAGCGAATAAGGTGGTTGTCGCTCTCCTCAGTTTTTTGGTGAAAGTGTCTTGCTATTTTTTTACACCTATCCCGAAGTTTCGGGATCCCCGCTGTCTCGTGGAGGATGTCTGTCGGGAATCTCATTGGCAGGTGAAGTGCTCTCTTCAGCGCCTTGTTTTGCATTCTCTGCAGCTTCTCAACATGCGTTCTTGCGGTATATCCCCATACAGGGGATGCATATTCCATAATCGGACGCACCAGTGCTTGATATAATTGGAGGCCGCATCTGGGTGGTAGTGTGCTACTGTAATTCAACACTGGATAAAGTTGCCCCAGTCGTTGAAGAACTCTGCGCCTGACGTCTTCGAAGTGCAGCTTCCATGTTAGTTTCCTTTCTAGAGTCACCCCAAGATACTCTCACCGAAGAGCCTCAGCATCGGTCGTGGTGGCTTACGCCTCCGCGTCAACATGATGGCCTGGCTCTTCGATGCGTTGATCTTAGTTCTCCACTTGGTGGCCCACTCCTCGACGTCTTTCAGCACTGCTCGGAGGCGACGTCCCACGAGGATCCGGCAGCGGGACGTAGTGAAGATCACCGTGTCGTCGGCGTATAAAGCCAGCTTGGTTTGTTGCCCCATCGGAATATCCGCTGTGTACAGCGTGTAGAGCACTGGACCCAGCACACTGCGTTGAGGTACCCCGGCGCGGATGGGTCTTGTTGTTGATTTCGCGTCGCCTATTTTCAACATGAAAGTTCTTTGCTGGAGATAGCTCTTCAATAACAGGAGATATGGTCCTGGAACTCTAAGTGTGGCCATTTTGTAGAGTAGCCCTCCGTGCCACACGGAGTCAAAGGCCTTCGCCACATCGAGGAGGACCACGCCGCAGTGCTCTCGTGCATTGAATGCTGTGGTTGCTTCCTTGACGACCCTCAGCAGTTGGTGCGTGGTTGAGTGGCCAGGTCGGAAACCGTGCTGCTCTGCTGGTATCATACCTCCGTCGCGGATGTGCACCTGCAGTTGCTTGAGTAACAGCCTCTCAAACAGTTTGCTGAGATTAGGTAGGAGGCTGATTGGTCTATAGTTCTGCGGGTCAGCTGCGTTTTTGCCAGGCTTAGGAATCGGAATGATCACCGTTCTTTTCCACGCTGCCGGGTACACTTTGGTCCTCGCGATCTTGTTGAATAATTCTACCAGCCTCACGATAGCACCTGCTGGTAGATTCTTCAATACCCTGTTGGTGATGCCGTCGTGTCCCGGTGCCTTGTCCGGGGGAAACTTCGAGATCTCTTCCCGTAGGTCTTCGAAGGTGAATGGGTCGATTTCACCCTCTTCTTCTTCGCCGTTGTCTCTAAGGTACCGACGGAGGTGTTGCCTGATTCTCTGGCAGTGGCGTCTGTCTATTGGCTCCGCGACGGGTCTAAAGTTCCCTCAAATGCATCCGCCAGCGTGTTGGCTTTGTCTGTTGGCTTACAGACAAGACCATTCGCTCCGTTCAGGGGTGGTATTCGGCTGCGACGTCCAGTGAGATGCTTGGTCTGCTTCCAAGCCGTACCGTCTTCTACTTGCAACGTTGAAACCTTGTCTGCCCACTGTTGGTTTCGGTGCTCGGTTATCCTGACTTTGATCTCGCGGATCAGGCGATTTAGGTGTCGTCTGTCCTCGGGCCTCCTGGTTTCTTGCCAGAGACGGGCTGCCCTGTTCTTTATTGTAATCATCTCCACGATGTCAGCTGGAAGGCTCTTCTGCTGCGCACCACTCCGTGATGGTGGTGTTGCAGAGTCGGCTGCTGTTTTGATGTGGTCCGTGATTTTCTCAAGCTCGACATCAACATCTTCGTCAGCCTCTTCCCCGTGTAGCTGTTCTGCCAGGTTTATTTTGAATTGCTGCCAATCTGCCTTTTGATAATTTTTTCCTTTTTCAGTGTTTTGTTCCGCTTGTACATCTGGTGCTTCTATAATCACTGGCTTTTGGTCTGATGATAAGCGGTTTACCACTCTGGCTTCCAAGAGACCTGGAATATTCCTTGCGATAGCAACGTCCAACACGTCACCGCGGTGGCGATGGTTTTTTGGGGTGTGTGTTGGCACGTCTGGTGCGAACACAATACAGTCGTATCGGTTTGCCGCTCGTAGCAGCCTGCGCCCGCTAATGTTGGTGGCTCGGCTGTTTCACATCTGATGCTTTGAGTTCAGATCTCCCGCGATAAGTAATCTCCCAGGGATTGAGAGGAGAGCCTCCAGGTCCGCTTCAGCTATGTGATTTCGTGGTGGATGATAAACTGAGATCACGTTGACGGGCCCATCGGATGTCTCCACGACAACTCCCGTGGCTTCGATGGAGCTCATCGCTGGCATCTGGAACTGGTAGTGTGGCAGCGTGGAGCGTATCAAGATGGCCGTTCCTCCTCCGGCTGTGGGGTGGTCGTACCGGTACACCCTGAAGTTCCTCGCCGACAGCCTGATCTGCGGTTTAAGGTGTGTCTCGCAAATGAGGCATATGTCTATGCCTTCGTCTAGAAGGAACTGTCTTAGTTCTCCCTGCTGTTTGAAGACTCCATTAGCGTTCCATGAACAGAACGTGAGACTATTTGCATGTCTACGCCTGTTCATGGTTGCGTGTCTTGCTTTCGGTTGAATTTGTGATTGCTTCCACGATCTTCTGTGGGAGGCTTACACAGAGAGTTAAATATTGCTTACATTAACAAATTTATAAAACAACAAACAATACATTTCATCAAACGAATGAGTACAGTTCCTGGTGCGAAATTTCACAAATTAAGGAAAAGAACCGGCCAAACTAGGCTAAAAAAAACGCCTTCCTCAAGATATTTTTCTATCAGGCAGTGATTCCGAAGAAGAAGTGAATCAGCTAATAAATTTAATACCGTGTGGCATGTCACCTTGCATTTGACATCTCGTTTGTTAAGTATAGATCAGATTTTTGTCAGCCCTCGAAATAAAATGTGTATATATAAAAAGTGTAATTATTTTAAACCAATTTCATTTTAACTGTTTTGATTACTGTTCTAATTCTGATAACTGTTTTTAATACCTTAATACTGACGTTCATGTTGCTAACATTGTTATAAAAAGTATTGTATCACTGTATTGTAGTCACTGGGGGCCCTGTGGGTTGACCTCAACCATGACAATATGTAAGTTATGTTTTTTTTGTAAAACTCTGTTTGAAGTGAGCAGAGGAGAGACAGACAGACACCCTGCGACAGCTGGCGCCCACTGTCAGCCTGCATGAAGCTTGCGATACCACCATCAATCATACAGTTAACAGTTTAGTAATCATTATTTTATTAAAGCTACTGATCGTATGGTCAATTGATTATGTTAATGAAACTGTAATAATATGCACGATGTATTACTGCTCTCGAATTCCACAGACTATAATTTTAAATGTCATCGGGTTTGTTTACTTAGTAGTTAGCGGCCAGAGGAGTTAGGTAGCGCAGTATTACATGTAGCAGATATATCGCTGACCGCATACTCAAGTACCAGGACAGCAGGTGTAATATAAACCAGTTGTACAGAGTGTTTAACTGATTTGTTTGATATCAAAGACAATAATAGAGGATTTCAATCAGTGCACTCATCATTGATTAAAAGTAGCAACCTGATCTCGTGATACAACTGACGGTTAATTATATCATAAACTGTATACTTACTATACTAGCCACAAAGCCCGTCAATAATGACGGGTTTAAGGGAGTGTTCTGGCAATTAATTTCTTTAGTTACTTATCTAAATATAATTGTTACAAAATAAAACTCAGTATGATGTAATTTCTCGTAGCAAAAAGATTCAGTTGTCAAGTTGGTCCAGGTTGCGTTTCAGCCTAACCACATTCTCCGCCCATATCACCGCTAGATGATCGAAGCTTCAATCACACGCGAAATAATACATTCCCTGTGGCGCATGCCAACGTCATCATGCACTGCAATACAAACTTGATCCAAAATCTTCACAGTTTCTTGTCTATGATGAAGATCGATGTTTTAACTGCTGACACAGCTTACATCCGGCTGAAATAATGACCCCAGTGAAAACCATCGATTCTAAAAATAAATCTTAACAACTTACGTCATTCCAACGTAATATTAGTTTTAATGGGTGGAAGATGATATTCTCCACCAGCCGGAAACTGGTACTGCCCTGTTTAAATTTGTATCAATTGCTTCATTATAACGGCATCTTCTTCACATTTGAACCCTCCTTTTTCGGAAAAGTCGCTACGAATTAAATTAAAAATTCGGAAATGTGAGACGTTCCGCTTCCGCAAAATGCTAGCAACACTTTCGTTAGAACGAAATAATAATTTAAGTAACAGAAAAAAATTAAATTACTAAAAAAAAAAAAAAAACCGCATGCCCTCTGTTGTAACGTCAAGTGTCAATTCTAATAACAATTTATCAAACTGCCGCTAACATTGCGAAAATTAAAGCATTTAACTTACACATATGTGATTTTAACGAATACTTCTACATAAACTAAAATTAAATAAATCTAAGCAACTAATAAATATGTTCTGTCAGTTAATTTATTCGCGGATGCTTAGAAATATTATTAAATAACGCGGGTATTTCTCTGCAGTTGCTTAACTAAACAGAATTGTTACAAAAAAAAGCTCATTGTAATTTATCGTTCATTGTGCTGTAGCAAAAAGCTTCAGTTGTCAACTTGGTTTAGGTTGCATTTCAACCTAACCACAATTTTCACTAACATTGCTGATAGAAAAGCTTCAGTCACGCGCAAATTAATACATTCCCTGTACCGCATGTCAGTGTCATCAAGTATCGCGATATAAACTTGATCCCAAATCTTCACAGGTTCTGACACCTTTCTTTCTTAATACCTATGATGAAGATCGACATTTTAACGGCTGAGAGAGCTTACATAGGCTGAAATAATGACTCCAGTGAGAACAAAGGATGCTAAAAATAAACCTTAACAACTTACGCTATGCCACGAAATATTTAATTGTGGTTTAGGCCGCATATATCGCGATTAGTTTGCAACTTCTTTCATTCGAACCATGTAATGATTTCAGTAAAATAAAAACCCTGATAATTAATATGCCAATTTAAACGCAAATAATTTTAACAATAGGACAGAGTTTAGAATATTTTAAAAAAACTAAATTATTCATGCCCTCTGCCGTAACGTCAAACGCCACTTGTAATTCTGATCTATGCTAAGCAATACTCTAACCAAACTTTTCGCAGCACTGATGCACGAAATACAAAGTTTTTATCTTACATATCTATGGAGAAAGAATTTAAGGAATACTTCTATATATCAAAAGATTATTGCGTAAATATAAGCATATAATGATTGATACGTCGATTTTAACGCAATACATACTTTTATTTCAGTGTTCTGTGAGTGAATTTATTCACTGCTGCTTGGAAATGTTATTAAATAATACACATGCCCACGAATATCATCGTCAAGCGTGACGTCATAGCGCAACGTCATAGATTGACGTCATGCCGTGACATGACGCCAGCGTGACTCTTGCCTATTATACTAATAGACCAGACGACCCGTGCGAAAATTTCGCTAATAATAATACAATGAATGGTGAGGTTGAATGCTTGTAATATAATGAAAAGTGTAACCTCTCTTTGTAGCAAATATTTATTTGGTTAGTGTAATGGGTATTTATCAAAGCATATTACGTGAAATATTATGTCACTGACCCTAACAGAATACAACCAACCTGAACAAAATGCAAACAGCATATCAACATCTCTGTGATATGAGCTGCTGTGCGAATAAAATGTTTACACTTGAATTGTATATCAAATCAAAAATGTTTACGTAACAGAAAAAATATCCGAAAAACTACTTATTGTATAAAAAACAGTTTATTGACATCTCAGCGATACTGCTGCTGCAATCTGAGGACTTGGCGCTGAACTGTTTGATACACGTGACCACTTTAAGCATCAAATTCCAAAAGATTCTTTCTTAATTTATGATTTTACCTAATTGGAGACCTTAATCTCTAAAATGATATGTCATTTATCGATTTCGGTTAGATATCAATGGAGATAAATAGCTTGTGACGGAAAAATGCGTTGTAGAAATATTAATACTTTTGCCCTCTAAGGGTCGAATTTTGAAAAATTCCTTTCTTAAAATATGGTGTAGCTAACCGAAGAGCTCAGTCTTTAAAATGATACCTCGTTTATCAATTTTGTTTAATTACCAATGGAGATAAATGACTCGAGACACAAAAACGTATTTTAGAAATACTGATATTTTTGCCCTTTAAGAGTTAAATTAAAAAAATTACATTCTTAAAACATGATGTGACCATAGCGGAGACCTTAATCTTTAGAATGATACCTCATTTATCTATCTCAGTTATATATTAATCTAGATAAATCGCTCGTGACACAAAAATGCGTTTAAGAACTATTGATACTTTTTCCCTTTAAGAGTTCAATTACAAAAAACATTCTTTCTCAGTATATGATGTAACCAAAGCTTAGACACTAATCTTTATTATCCTACTTCATTTATCGATTTCTTTTTTATATCCAAGACGATAAATGCCTCGAGACACAAAAAACGCATTTTATAAATATTGACATTTTGCCCTTTAAGGTTTGAATTACGAAAAATACCTTTCTTAAAATATAATGCGACTTATCTATCACATCTCGTATGTTCATTGCAGTTGTTGCACACAGTGTGTTGCTGTATCTGGGCAGGTAGAAGGTCAGCGTTCCGTATACACAAACAGTCACGGAGAAGCAATGAGAGCCGCGTGTGGACGGCAGAGCACCTGCGTCCTCTCGTGGCCATAGCGAGACGGAGACTGTCAGTGCCGCACTCTCCTCTAAATCCACCCAGTCGTGATGGTTCCTTCCCGAGGCCATGGTGGAATTCCTTGTCCTAAATCCTTTCCCGACTCTAACGACCCCGAAACCCTAGAGAAAAAACATATGCGAGTTTTTACTGACTTCGTGAACAGAGCAGCAGTTTGCAGAACTACGCTCCAAAGACTCGGTGTCGAGTTCTCGGCGGTGCTGGTTTCTATCTTGCATCCAGACATCACAGGAGCCGCGCGGCTGGATCATCCGAGAGAGGAGACTGGGCTGACGACCTGATGAAGGTGGTAGCGCGTGCTACAGAAACGGCGAGACGCAGTTAGTGATGTTCCGATACCATCAAAGTATCTATACCTACTCAAATGAGTAGTACTCAAATTGTCTTACGATACTTACTCATATGAGTACTGTAAAAGTATCGATACTTACTCATATCGATACTTTTTTAAAATTAATGTCGAAATATAAAAATATACTTGACATTTTGCTAGATTATTTATTTTATTTTCATAGTGTAATAAAATTAAATAACACTGAGTAAACATTTTTATTTATTTATTAAAATTATAATAAAACTAATTTGTAAGCAAACTTTGAAGGTTTCGTCTTAACTTTAAATATTTATTTATTGTAGTTTTAACAGCTTTAAACAATAAAAGTCCGCTTTTGGTATGTTTCCCAAAAAAGCAATTGTTACAAATATTTTGGGGACAGCGTGTTTCTTTTGCTTGTCATTGTTTCACCCGCATTAGAAAACAAACATTCACTCAATACTGACATTGCTACAACTATAAGGTACTGTTGTCCAGGGATGATGCATTTAGAATTTAACATCGGGTGCGTTTCGATACTTTCGATTAGATACAAGTACGTTTCTTCCGATACCGAGTAAGTATCGAATGAATTAATTCGAATACGAAAAGTACTCGGTATCGAAACAAAGTATCGAGTACTTAGTCGTACTTACTTGTATCGGATCATCCCCTGTAGCACGTGGCGAGACTATTTAATACGGGGCAGTGTCAGCTGGAAGTTTTATAGACGCTGTATCAATGTGATGTGAAAGAAACAAAAGGAAAATATCATTAATGGTCAAACTTAGTGACCGTCGCTGGTAAATAAACTATCACATGTCTGTGCTGAGAGACGGATAAAAGCAATATTTTATACTTTTTTTTTCTGTGGCTTTACACCTCATCGACGTCGAATCATTAGGGGCGGCATGGAACTAGGGACAAGGAACAGGAAGAAATTCGGCCATGGCCTTTTGTATGAAGCATCCCAGCATTCGCCTGGAGTGATTTGGGGAAACCACAGGAAACCCAAATCTGGATGCAGCGACTTAATTTAAAAACAAGATTATGCGTAATGGATATACTGTATAACGGACACGCCTTTGTGATACTTCACAACACTGAGGGCAGCTGTCGCTGGATCCTTCTCTCACAGTCCCCCGTCTGTTCTCGTGTCGCAATTCAGACTGTTTTTCTGTCCGGACACGTGTTCCGCTTTTCCTCGTCTGTCGACATGGCAAACAATTGCATACAAATGGAGGCGTTTCGGCGTGTGAGAGAAAGCGCTCCTCGCTTCACACGGAAGCTGCGAGCAACACGCTCCGCAGCTTATAACGGCCCTCAGGACCAGTCGAGGATCAAATTTTATTTTGAGAATTATTTCTAGCGAGCTGGGAGTTGAGTAAATATGGTTTTGTATATTTTTCTTCCAATTAATCGTGAATCTGTGTAAGCGAACATGTTTTATACAGATAAATGCCAAGTCGGCATTTGCTTCGAGGCGTGTCCTTGAGCAACACTTCCTAACACGATAACGCGATTTTTTTAAAAAAAATTCGTTAAATTCGATGAATAAGTAGGTGTTAAAATGATTGAATTAGCTAAAACTAATTTTAAAAAACTCTCTGTAACAGTTTTATATGACTATCTAAGCCAAACTACTTTTTGTTGGAAATATTTCGGTTTAATGATAGAAGAAGCCAATAAAACAAAAATCGTGAATTCCGATCAGGTCTATTGCTTAGCTAGCCTAAATGCGGTAAAAACAGTGAAGTATTTAACCCTGAGTACTCAACGTATGGAGGAAATGAAGACTGAAGACAAAATAGAAGGCATGATAAGAGACGTGAAGAAACAGTCGGGTGTGAATCAAAAGAAGATTCTAGAAAACGTGGGAAGAGCAGTTTCGTTGGCTGACGTGGAGTATCACCTGTGTCTTGGTCAGGAATCTCGTGACAGTGGAGGATTAAACAGAGCTCCAGAAAATGAAACGCTCGTAAAATGAATGCAAGAAGATTGTCTAGAGAGAGAGATGTCTCTAGACACAGCTAATAGCACATGCCGAAAAGATGGAAAAACAGTTTATGGATTCCTTTGTTAACGTTTTTCAATACCTAGAAGACGATGAGACCGATCCTATTTTATAAAATGATTAGATGGACCAAGTACACACAGAAACATTGGATGAAGTAGTTAAAGAGAGCTCGCTATTCGTATCAGGATCAGGAAATATTATACACTCTGCTTCTATCAAAACTGGGCACCAACTCGTTGGGCACCAACTCATTGGCACAGATTTCCACAGATGTTGGGATGTTTAACACACATATGCAACCGTGACCTAATAAACAAGATGTTTAGAAAGACTGGACAAGATGAGATAAAGATTAATCAAAGTGAGTCGAATCTTTGGATATACGTGATCTTGAAAGAGTTCGCGAAGTAGTTGAGCTCATGTAGTCTCAAAGATATGTACAATGAATGTGAGTCTTCTATTCCGATCTGAAATAATTGACATCGCGAATTCTGTATTAAATGACGAATTACTGGTTATGTCTCAGCTTAATCGCAGCATGGTGGCAGATATTAGCAAACGATTTTTCTCCCACAGGAGTGGTCGTAGCAGTAACACTTTTGGATTATCGTTTTATGGGTCTCAAAGAAGTAGATACATATTTGGAGTCAATACAAAAGACCAGTACTTCCTTTCTTGCCTCATGTATCAAGGAAGTAATCACTGCCGTTAATGTGACAGAAACAAATGAAGGTAGGGACCCTATTGCTTCTAAAAATCCACCAATGATATATCGTCGCTGCAAAAACTATCGATGAAACATCGTGTATATGCCGATAATAATTATCCGATCGATCAAGAAAGTTGGAGATATTCAGCTTTATCCGATACATAAGATTCTAAGTTATTTGAACAGCAAAAAAATAAAAATAGAAAAGAAATAAAAAAAAAGACTTTCCTCGGTTTTCTGCGATTGTCAAGACTTTTCTTTGTGTGCCTGCGCAAGAACACCGAGCGAAGGTGTATTTTCTGTGACTAGATTAGTCTGCGAAAACGTCTAGGCTAAGTTCAGTTCACCCAAATAAAATAATCTTTATACGTGATAACTACAGAGAGTGCAAAAATCTGCAGAATTTTGAATATATAAGTGAAACGTTACTTCTTTTTGATTATGAATAATGATATATGTATAATGAAACCCATATATCCGGTGAGGGGTTTTGCTGTCCCACATCCGGCGCGTCCCCAGGTGGTGGATAGAGGGACGCTCTGCAGATATGCAGGCAAGCTGGGAACAAAATACCACCCGTGGACCAAAACACCACTAAAGCCTTCCATCTGGCTAACCTCTGGAACTCAACAGTCCAGTTGTAGCATCCGTATACGTCACAATCACCCTCAGAGTCAAATAATGATGATGGAAATAACCTACTACCCCAGGCCCAGTCAAATCAATGTGCTGGAATCTCCTGGGGGACCAGGAACATCATGAAGATAAGGTTGGAACATCTCGAAACCTCTTCGTTAGATTGGCACGCTCAATGCAAATACCCTTGTAAAAGTGGGTAAACTTAACCAGCTCACAAGCACACTACAACAATTTCACATCAAGATCCTCGCAATACAGGAGACGCGATTCACAGATGAGAATCATTTAACCACGGGAAACTATAGGATTTATAAGGGCAAACCCGCTGTAAGAAGAAGAACACCAGCAATGTTTGGCACAGTATTTGCTATCCACAAATCAGTCATAGATAACATCACAGACTTCAAATCAGTATCAGAACGCATCTCCAGGCTCTCTTTCACATCAGGGAACAAAAGATACATCATAATCAATGCTCTGCACCCACAAATGATCAAAACAGAAAGAAATCCCATAGCAAACTGCAAAATTCTGGCACGATACTTAGAAAATCTCCTCAACTGCGCGAAACCAACGGGAAAATTAACCCTAACTGAAACCACACCAAATCCGGACTCTACACCGCCCACAGTCATAGAGATAAAGGAGATCATAAAACAACAGAGCACCGGGAGAAGATGGCATTATTGCCGAGTTTAGGAGACGAAAATCACACAAAGAAAATTAGTAAAATTATCACAGATATTTGGGTCACAGAGAAAATCCCACAAGAATGTAAATGTGCAGTAATCTATCCTTTACATAAAAGGGTGTAAGACGGATCTCAACAATTGCAGAGGTATTTCACTGCTGCCAGTCATTTATAAAATCATCTCCAAAGCACTACTCAACATTCTAGAGCCTCAGGTAGATCCACAAATAGGTGAATACCAGGCAGGCTTTAGAAAAGGAAGAACATGCATCGAACAAATCTGGAATATAAGAACACTCCTGAAGATAAGACAAACAAACAATACCGTAGTAACATTTGTGGATTTCAAGAAAGCATATGAGTTCATAGACAGGCAAACACTCTTTGACATAATGAAAGAATACGGCATAGACAAGAAGACAAGGGCTCAGAACCAACAAACACTTACTGATACCACATGTAAAATAAAATTTATTGGAGAAACATCAGAAGGAGATGGATTATCACCGATTTTATTGAACATGCTACTGGACAAAGTTATAAAACAATGCGAAAAACAGGTCAAAAGAATACAGCTAGGAGGAACAAGAGATACCAAAACGATCATCAGATGCCTGGCATTTGCGGATGACGTGGCAATACTCAGCAACAATAGGCAGGAAGCACAAGACCCAATGGAACAGCTACATCAAATTGTAGCCAAAAAGCAATTTCGTATGAAGAAACGCAGTACACGGAAAAACAAAACAACAACGTACAAACAATACACACAAAATTTGGAAGTATAAAAAGAGTTAAGAAATTCAAATATCTAGGGGAACACATACAAAGAGGAGGATCTAAAACTACAGAAGGCACGCAGACTCAAATGGGCATATTATAACAAAAGAAATATATCAAGGCTGGCCAAACGCAGACAGTGGTACTGCCAGAAGCATTACACGCATCAGAAACAACCACGAGTAGGGCTTCCGGCACCACGGAAGCGGAAAAAGTTGAGCGCAAAATACTTTAAAAAAATTTTTGGACCAATATATAAAGACGGCATATGGATGAAGAGACCAACGAAAGAACTATACGAAGAAATAGATAGATTGACAGATATGATCAGACGCAGATTACAATTCTATGGACATTTACAGAGAATGAACAGCACTAGACTCATAAAGAGTATCTTTGATGTGGTGAATGGTTCGATCAGGAAAGCCAATTGGTTCCATGAAATAGAAGAGAAATTAAATCATACAGGGATCCGCAAGGAAATGACTTAAGAAAGGGGACAATTCAGGAACAAAATTATGAAGACAAAATTTAAAATACAGAAGAAAACACGAACAAAATTGACAGAACAAAGGAAACAGGAAAACAGTGAACGTATGAAGAGGTTTTGGGAATAGAAGAGGAAGAAAGAAAAACTGAAGAATCATGAATAATTTGAGTTAAACACTGTTATCAAGGGCAATAATGAGTAATAATAATAATAATAAAATCCATACCGGTATATAAAATAATCACGCCGCCGCGCCGGCTGAAAATGTTGAGCGCGCCGCCGCCGCCGCCCACCCCGTGAAACGTCACGCTGCGACTAGAGCAAGCAACACGCGAGTACACGCGGCGGGTCTGCTGCTAGAGCCAAAACAGGAGCAAACGCTGCGCCGTGGCTTCATGAAGAGCTACAGCGTGACGGCGCTAACCACACAAACGAACAACATGAGGAAACTCGAAGGTGTCACAACAGAAACTTATTAAAACCCCGTCAGATCTGATCAGGCAAAACACTTACGATGCAAACAAACAGATGTGCGTAAAGCGGACGGGAAGTTGCAGTGGTCGTAGCACCTGGCATCTCGTCTCACACACGGCGACAAACAACAAACACAGCGGGCACACGGAAAAGGCGTGCTTACAACCACACAGCTTAAATTTATTACAACCAATAGCATTAGATTCACTTGGCTATGCAGGTGTATTGGTTTAGGCAGCTCTTTAAAGATATGCTAACAACCAACGAATAGATGGAGTATGAAACAGAACAGACAATAAGAAACAGCGCTCGAAGATACAATGTGGAGGCGGCATACAAGAAGGAAGCCAAGCTGTACAGAGTATCCTAACCTGCGACACAGAGAGACTAAAGGATAGACGAGAACGTCACAAGAAATAATCAGAAACGAAAATGTCACAAGGGAAGAAACGAGAGGCGGGCGGAGCAGGCGAAGAAAGGGAGGCAAGAGGTGCCGGGGACCGTTAGGAACGGAAGGAAATGTATCGAACCACAGACAACAGCGCGCTAGCCACCCTGCTGCCGGGGCCGCTGGAGTGGTCCAATAAGCTGAATTCAAGCGAAAGTTGCAGCACACCTCAAACAATGTACATACAGAGCCAGTTCGTAAAACTGGAACCAATCAACCGGAGAATTTCGATGTGTTTCTAAACAGAGCTATCAACATCCAAGGAATACGTACGCGTCATGAAGTCGTATCAAACGAAGGGTTGAATGGCTGTCGCCGAGACACAACCAGACCAGAGCGAGAGCTAGAGCAGGACGAAAACACGGATACGAAGGCGCCGTGCTTCAGGGACCACCATCCATAGTGATACGTCGCAGACATAACCTGCATGTCGTCCTTAGCGCCTGGGTATCCTATTGCTAATATCTAAATCTTGTTTTTGAGGCTGGCCTGAATGTATCTATCGTAAATTGAGCTGTTTTGATTTAAATTTAGGAAATTATTTACATGATGTATATACAACCTTATTATCTACTTACATCTAATGGAGGATTTTTTCTTAATACAATTATAGACCTAACTAATGCCTAACCTTAATACTTCCTATTCCTACTTATAACTAATGGAGGGTGAGTAAGTATGATGTTAACTTACAAGAGGCCTATTTACATGTTGAGTGGGCCTATTTATAGCTAGTGGAGGTAGGGAGGGCTTGGTTTTTAGAAGGGAAATTGTCTATTTATCCTTTGTTTGGGATGTCTACGTGGTAGTAATTCAATTGGGTCGATCCCTATTGCTGCGATTTCAGGGTATCGTGAGTTTTCGCGGCGAAAGTAGAATTTGTCAGAAGCTGATTTTATGGTGGCTGATAGTGGGTCAAAATGGGGATCCTGTCGGATTCTCCAATTTGGTAAATAGCGGGGTGCAGAGCTCTATTCTACAGTGCCTGCAGCTTTTTGATGTGGCAGCCATACTCCATAATTCGGAGCCGTATAGGAATGTCGGTTGGACAATCGCACGATAGATGAGTAGTTTCGTTTCTGTTCTTATGCCATCACCTCTGAGGATTGGGTAGAGGTTGGTAAGTTTTGCTTTGTTGCACCTATGTGGGATCTCCACGTCAGCTGTTTGTCTAATCGCAGCCCAAGGTACTTAATTTCGGTTTGCATTCAATGTCGCTTCCCTCGGTGTGCAATTTGTATCTTGGTCCCGAGTTTAAGCCTCGGTTTATGCACCTGAAAGCCACGTGCAGGCCGTATAAGCTGGAATAGCGATCACTTCCAGCTCCATGATAATAACAGCAGTGACGGGACGGGGCAACAGTAAGGCCAACGAGGCGACTACAGAGCAAAACCCACCGCGGGTGCGTCGTTACAGGCGGGATGCGCTGCAGGCCGTGGTACTTTGAATGAACCATCCCGACATTCCGCTGGAGTTATTTCTGGAAACCGTGCTCAATCTAAATCAGGATGGCGTGAAGGGGACTCGGATGAGAGTCTCAGTGCGCAGACTCGACCAGAAGCAGAGGGCAGTATGTTCCATGTGGTACGGACTGGTCTGCTGATCACGCTCGGGTACGGAACGAAGACCTACAAAGAAACCCGTCGCCAGACACCGCCTCTAATCTAGCAGACAAAGAGCACACGTGATTCTCGCTCGTCCTTTGCCAGAGACTTCATTTCGTGAGCGAGGTTCATTAGAACAGCGAGCCACGCATCTTCAATAGTGCAGCAATCTTTCGTCGCAAACAGTGGAATTATACCGATTACTAAATTTGCAAAACTACTTTAGTTTTGAGCAAGTCTGACAGATAAAAGTTCCTTTTATGCCCAAAACGAAGCCTTATTTCCAGCGTGCAAATTAGAAATGAAAATTAAATTCGAGCTGGTGTTGAAATCAAATATAAAAAGCTGCAAGTGGCTTATCTTCTTCTTCTTTCCGGTAATGCCTTCTAAGACCACGTGGAAATTTCAGTTCTTGTTTTTTCCTCCTTTCAATCCAATATTCCTTCATCATTTCATTACGTTTCTTCCTTCTCTCCTCATACCACTTCGGACCGGATTTCTTTCGTCTTCTCCCTTGGAATCCTTTCACACTTAATAACTTCTTTCTAAAGAGCTCTCTTTCCATAATTTCCTCCTCTCTTATTTTATTTCTTTCCAAATGTTTCTCATCCTCTTTAATTCAACTGGTTCTCGATTATTTTCCCGAAAGGTAATTGAATAACTTTTTTGTTAATCTGTTATCATTCATTCTGTAGATATGCCCAAAAAACAGCAATCTTATTCTTTCTTATTGATTGTGTTAAATTTTCTATTTTCTGGTATATTTCCTTATTGCTTCTTAATTTCCATTGTTGTGTTATTTTTAACTGGACACAAAACTTTTCTCATGATTGTAGTTTCTATAAATTTCAATTTATTGAAAATATAGTTCGGCATTCACTAGCATATATACATTCTGGTTTCACGACCGAGTTGCAGTGCCTTATTTTAAGATGTTTGGTCAAGCACTTTTTGTTATAAATTTTTTTTAGTGATACCATACACTGTTTCCATCCTGTGTACCCTTTTTTTCTATGGCGGATTTATCTAATACATTTTCTTAATTATTTCTCCCACATATTTAAATTTGTTTACTTTCTCTATTCGTCGAGTAAATGTAGTTAAAAGTGGTTTTTATTTTTAGTTGCTGCCACCTGATTGAGATGCCCGATGTAACTTATTCCTGCGTCCCCATCCAACTTCTTCAAAATTTCCAACGCATTATCCCTTCCAACGCAGGCACAAGTCAACAAACACCCTAACGCGTTCGTCATCCGCACGTCCAAACTATTGCTTGCTTTGCAACCTCAAGCAACATTGGTCTAACGTCTCCTGCACTCCGCGTTTGATTTTCTGCTCTGATGTAGACTTATACTGGTTTAGTTTTCGCATTTGCCAGCTGAAGCTATTTCGGGAATGTGGAGATGATAACTTTATTCAAATGGGTACTATTGTCGCGAAATAATCGCGGGAACACTTAGTTATGTTAAGTGGTGCAAGAAGCAGCAAGTAAATATAAGAGTGTAGGCGTAGGAAAACACCGTAGCGATACGAAACCGAAGAAACACGGGATGCTTTTAGGAGAGCAATATGTAGTCAACAAGAGGCAACGCGATAACATTAAAAGTGGGGAAAGCAGAAGGTCGGAGCGAGGGTGATAGGGCTGAGTGTTGACAGGAGCGGAGGATTCCATTAACACGACCCGACCCGGAAGCCTACGTGACGGGAAACACGGAAGGGCAGATAGGACTGATGCAAGAACGTAAACAAAGCGACCAACGCCACAGAAGGTTCTAGAAGGTTAGGAGGACACAAATAATGTCGTCATTAAGAAGTATAAAAGAAGGTGGCCGGGCCACCGAGAGCCAGAGTATGGCGGAGCAGTGACAGCGCAGGTCTGTTAGAGTAGGACCGACCGCCAGAGTGTGGGGTCGGAGCTGACCAGTGCTGGGCATGGCAGCTACTAGAGAGTAGGGCGGAGCAGTAACAGAGCAGGACTGCTAGATCAGGGCATCAGTAGGACGGAGAGACAGACTAGTGCAGGGCACAGTAGTCGCCGTTGTTAGCTGGTAGGGTCTTCAAGTATAAGGGTCTAGTAAATGACGGACCAGCAGATAGAAGGACCCAAGCTAGTTACTCCCGAGGGGTGGTATCTAGGTACCTCCCGTAATTACTGAATATTTTCAGTGGACGTAGGTCGGGCTTCGTGAGCTGCAAGCTTGGTCTTTGTAATTTCAGCTTGTATGTGTTTTTATTTCTATCAGTACCCTTCCACACCGAGTTCCCTTGTCTGAAAACCAAAATCCACTTATTTCTGAGACTTCTAATAGGTAACCTTAGACAGTCTCACCTGAGCTCCTATCTTCCGAACCGCTCGCGGAAGTAAAAGCCAACCAGGACGCAACATAGCCTATAAAATTTTGGTGTCAATAGTGTGGGGTTTTGGCCAGGATAGCCACTGTTAGATACTGCTTGACCAAAAGTTAGCCAGGGTTGGCCAAAGGTCAGCATATCGGCGATATAAGGCCACAGACTTGAGGAATAGGTGTTTGAAAACTTCTAAGAAAGATCAGCCCGAAGTCATAGCCAGACTGACGGCTTGAAAAGCGAAGCCGACTAGGGGAGGTGGCGCATTAGGTAGGCGAAAAGAAGAAAAGAAGAGGATCCATTGGTCGAGTACAAGAGGGGCCACTCGACAAGCGGAAGAAACCTGCCAGCAGCATCCATAAGACAACGAGACGGGTAGCAGCCGCAACGCAGTCGAGGTCAACGAGGGTTGACAACAGCAGCCGCAACGCAGTCGAGGTCAACGAGGGTTGACAACAGCAGCCGCAACGCAGTCGAGGTCAACGAGGGTCGACAACAGCAGCCGCGACGCAGCCGAAGCCAACAGGGCGAGCCAAGGGATCAACAGGCAGCCGCCGCTAGCAGCACGACGCAGCCCTGCAGCCAGCAGCCAAGCGAGCGCAGCTAGCAGCCAAGCGAGCGACGCACGACGCAGTCCCGCAGCCAGCAGCCGGACGGGCGACGTACACAGCATCACACAAGAGTCAACACCAGCAGGTGAGAAAGAAAAAGCAGCAGCATGCCTAACGAAGCAGTGTCGGGTAGTCAGAGTGCGCAGTCATCATCTCAGAGGCAGTATATTAGTTTAAATGAAGTAATTAAATTAATTCCTCATTCTTTTGATGGCGATAAGGCTCAGTTAAATGAATTTCTGGACAACTGTGATAGTGCTTTTGAACTGGTGGCGCCAGAACAGCATGAGATCTTATTAAAATTTGTTAAAGCCAGAATAGTAGGGACAGCTAGAGGAAAATTGCTCGTCAGAGATTTGACTACAACTTGGCCGGCAGTTCGAGGGATATTGGTTGAAAACTATGGCTGCAAAAGAACGTTAGACTACTATGCATGTAAAATGTTTGCTAGTAAGCAAGAATCATGGGAGAGTATTGCGCAATGGGGTTCGCGCATAGATGCACTCCAGCATCAGTTTAGGGAAGCCATAAGGGGCGTTATGGCAGAAACGGAATTGGCAGGCAGCATAGCTCTTGTATTAAAATTAGGAAGAGCAGTCTTCATTCAGGAGTTGTATGATGACCGAGTGAAAACAATTGTACGGGCTAGGGGAGAGACCATAACCCTATCCGAAGCAGTAGAAATTGCAGCGACTGAAGAAAGTGCGATAGCTTCAGCAAAAGAAAAACCGGTGTCGCGATATTCCTTCAGGACTCCTAAGGTAGAGAGAAAATCCGTTCCATCCTGTCTCAGTTGCGGAAAATTCGGGCATACAGCCAAGGATTGTCGACAAAGAGGACGAACTGGATAAGAAAGCGATAAATGCTTTGCTAGCCCAGGTAAACAAATTAGAGAAAGAAAACGCTGGTAGAATGATGGAAACACGGCGAGAAACTAGGAGTAGTGTTAGACAAGCGGCGCAAGCGGTACCTGTCAAGAGAAGAATACCGGGTGTAAGTGATATCACTCTTTATAAATGTAATAAAAAA
>JARYHS010012519.1:233816045-233857358 GCA_031002005.1 Vandiemenella viatica | reverse complement strand
GAACACGACGCTTTGCCTGTGTTGTCTGGCGACATTATCTCCCGAGGAATCTAAGGCCATATTTCTCGGGGTAAATTATATTCCTCCCGCACAATCGTAAAATACCGTGAAAGTTGAAAAAATTGTTTAGCTTTAACACACACGACACACCTTCCGAGGAGGTCAGGTGGTATTTATGAGGCCTGGCGCGCGGATAAGGGAATATTTTATGAGTGTCGGCCCGGCGAGCCGACTACTTAAAATTCAGGCCGGGAGGGTGGCGCGGCGGCGCGGGAGCCTTTGATAGCGTGGGAAGCGCTTTGCGTCCCGATAATTAATGGCTTGCAGCTGCGCGCGGCGGCGCGGCGGCCGGCTACTTAAAATTCAGGCCGGGAAGGGTGGCGCGGCAGATAATATTTATGATGCAGGTGCGCTGTATCGGGCGGCTATCCCTGAGAACGAAACAGAGTTTAAAAAAACATACGCTAATACTAAAATTCATATCTCGGAAAGTACTTATCCGATCTTTTTCGGATAAATACCACTGTAACGGCCAGAAAAAATCCTTATTACTTGACATGTAATAACGCTATTTTTAAAATTATAAATTGTGTTATAAAAAAAATATTAAACCAAGGTCCCCAGAAGCGAATTATATACGGCATTTCGAATTGAATTTGAGGTTTATTACTCTAACCGCGTGACGTCACACCACAAGAATGTAATACTAAAGTGAATATTGTACCGTAATTGAGGTTAAAAAATAATAAAGCCATTTAGACGATTTATGAGCCGTAACAACGTGGCACCTGCGCGACGTGGGTGGTCTGGCGAACACCTGCGCGACGTGGGGGGTCTGGCGAACACCTGCGCGACGTGGGGGGTCCTGAGCTCACAACACAGGCCCATAAGGAATACATGGGGTGTTTTGGTCCGGGGTACGAGCTCACTCGCAGGTTATGGCACTACTTACAGAAGGCACGCAGACTCAAATGGGCATATTATAACAAAAGAATATATCAAGGCTGGCCAACGCAGACAGTGGTACTGCCGAAGCATTACACGCATCAGAAACAACCACGAGTAGGCTTCCGGCACCACGGAAGCGGAAAAAGTTGAGCGCAAAATACTTTAAAAAAATTTTTGGACCAATATAAAGACGGCATATGGATGAAGAGACCAACGAAAGAACTATACGAAGATAGATAGATTGACAGATATGATCAGACGCAGATTACAATTCTATGGACATTTACAGAGAATGAACAGCACTAGACTCATAAAGAGTATCTTTGATGTGGTGAATGGTTCGCTCAGGAAAGCCAATTGGTTCCATGAAATAGAAGAGAAATTAAATCATACAGGGATCCGCAAGGAAATGACTTAAGAAAGGGGACAATTCAGGAACAAAATTATGAAGACAAAATTTAAAATACAGAAGAAAACACGAACAAAATTGACAGAACAAAGGAAACAGGAAAACAGTGAACGTATGAAGAGGTTTTGGGAATAGAAGAGGAAGAAAGAAAAACTGAAGAATCATGAATAATTTGAGTTAAACACTGTTATCAAGGGCAATAATGAGTAATAAATAATAATAAAATCCATACCGGTATATAAAATAATCACGCCGCCGCGCCGGCTGAAAATGTTGAGCGCGCCGCCGCCGCCGCCCACCCCGTGAAACGTCACGCTGCGACTAGAGCAAGCAACACGCGAGTACACGCGGCGGGTCTGCTGCTAGAGCCAAAACAGGAGCAAACGCTGCGCCGTGGCTTCATGAAGAGCTACAGCGTGACGGCGCTAACCACACAAACGAACAACATGAGGAAACTCGAAGGTGTCACAACAGAAACTTATTAAAACCCCGTCAGATCTGATCAGGCAAAACACTTACGATGCAAACAAACAGATGTGCGTAAAGCGGACGGGAAGTTGCAGTGGTCGTAGCACCTGGCATCTCGTCTCACACACGGCGACAAACAACAAACACAGCGGGCACACGGAAAAGGCGTGCTTACAACCACACAGCTTAAATTTATTACAACCAATAGCATTAGATTCACTTGGCTATGCAGGTGTATTGGTTTAGGCAGCTCTTTGAAGATATGCTAACAACCAACGAATAGATGGAGTATGAAACAGAACAGACAATAAGAAACAGCGCTCGAAGAATACAATGTGGAGGCGGCATACAAGAAGGAAGCCAAGCTGTACAGAGTATCCTAACCTGCGACACGAGAGACTAAAGGATAGACGAGAACGTCACAAGAAATAATCAGAAACGAAAATGTCACAAGGGAAGAAACGAGAGGCGGGCGGAGCAGGCGAAGAAAGGGGGCAAGAGGTGCCGGGGACCGTCAGGAACGGAAGGAAATGTATCGAACCACAGACAACAGCGCGCTAGCCACCCTGCTGCCGGGGCCGCTGGAGTGGTCCAATAAGCTGAATTCAAGCGAAAGTTGCAGCACACCTCAAACAATGTACATACAGAGCCAGTTCGTAAAACTGGAACCAATCAACCGGAGAATTTCGATGTGTTTCTAAACAGAGCTATCAACATCCAAGGAATACGTACGCGTCATGAAGTCGTATCAAACGAAGGGTTGAATGGCTGTCGCCGAGACACAACCAGACCAGAGCGAGAGCTAGAGCAGGACGAAAACACGGATACGAAGGCGCCGTGCTTCAGGGACCACCATCCATAGTGATACGTCGCAGACATAACCTGCATGTCGTCCTTAGCGCCTGGGTATCCTATTGCTAATATCTAAATCTTGTTTTTGAGGCTGGCCTGAATGTATCTATCGTAAATTGAGCTGTTTTGATTTAAATTTAGGAAATTATTTACATGATGTATATACAACCTTATTATCTACTTACATCTAATGGAGGATTTTTTCTTAATACAATTATAGACCTAACTAATGCCTAACCTTAATACTTCCTATTCCTACTTATAACTAATGGAGGGTGAGTAAGTATGATGTTAACTTACAAGAGGCCTATTTACATGTTGAGTGGGCCTATTTATAGCTAGTGGAGGTAGGGAGGGCTTGGTTTTTAGAAGGGAAATTGTCTATTTATCCTTTGTTTGGGATGTCTACGTGGTAGTAATTCAATTGGGTCGATCCCTATTGCTGCGATTTCAGGGTATCGTGAGTTTTCGCGGCGAAAGTAGAATTTGTCAGAAGCTGATTTTATGGTGGCTGATAGTGGGTCAAAATGGGGATCCTGTCGGATTCTCCAATTGGTAAATAGCGGGGTGCAGAGCTCTATTCTACAGTGCCTGCAGCTTTTTGATGTGGCAGCCATACTCCATAATTCGAGCCGTATAGGAATGTCGGTTGGACAATCGCACGATAGATGAGTAGTTTCGTTTCTGTTCTTATGCCATCACCTCTGAGGATTGGGTAGAGGTTGGTAAGTTTTGCTTTGTTGCACCTATGTGGGATCTCCACGTCAGCTGTTTGTCTAATCGCAGCCCAAGGTACTTAATTTCGGTTTGCATTCAATGTCGCTTCCCTCGGTGTGCAATTTGTATCTTGGTCCCGAGTTGAAGCCTCGGTTTATGCACCTGAAAGCCACGTGCAGGCCGTATAAGCTGGAATAGCGATCACTTCCAGCTCCATGATAATAACAGCAGTGACGGGACGGGGCAACAGTAAGGCCAACGAGGCGACTGCATTGCAAAACCCACCGCGGGAAGCGCTGCAGGCCGTGGTACTTTGAATGAACCATTATTTCTGGAAACCGTGCTCAATCTAAATCAGGATGACGTGAAGGGGACTCGGATGAGTGTCTCAGTGCGCAGACTCGACCAGAAGCAGAGGGCAGTATGTTCCATGTGGTACGGACTGGTCTGCTGATCACGCTCGGGTACGGAACGAAGACCTACAAAGAAACCCGTCGCCAGACACCGCCTCTAATCTAGCAGACAAAGAGCACACGTGATTCTCGCTCGTCCTTTGCCAGAGACTTCATTTCGTGAGCGAGGTTCATTAGAACAGCGAGCCACGCATCTTCAATAGTGCAGCAATCTTTCGTCGCAAACAGTGGAATTATACCGATTACTAAATTTGCAAAACTACTTTAGTTTTGAGCAAGTCTGACAGATAAAAGTTCCTTTTATGCCCAAAACGAAGCCTTATTTCCAGCGTGCAAATTAGAAATGAAAATTAAATTCGAGCTGGTGTTGAAATCAAATATAAAAAGCTGCAAGTGGCTTATCTTCTCTTCTTTCCGGTAATGCCTTCTAAGACCACGTGGAAATTTCAGTTCTTGTTTTTTCCTCCTTTCAATCCAATATTCCTTCATCATTTCATTACGTTTCTTCCTTCTCTCTCTCCTCATACCACTTCGGACCGGATTTCTTTCGTCTTCTCCCTTGGAATCCTTTCACACTTAATAACTTCTTTCTAAAGATCTCTCTTTCCATAATTTCCTCCTCTCTTATTTTATTTCTTTCCAAATGTTTCTCATCCTCTTTAATTCAACTGGTTCTCGATTATTTTCCCGAAAGGTAATTGAATAACTTTTTTGTTAATCTGTTATCATTCATTCTGTAGATATGCCCAAAAAACAGCAATCTTATTCTTTCTTATTGATTGTGTTAAATTTTCTATTTCTGGTATATTTCCTTATTGCTTCTTAATTTCCATTGTTGTGTTATTTTTAACTGGACACAAAACTTTTCTCATGATTGTAGTTTCTATAAATTTCAATTTATTGAAAATATAGTTCGGCATTCACTAGCATATATACATTCTGGTTTCACGACCGAGTTGCAGTGCCTTATTTTAAGATGTTTGGACAAGCACTTTTTGTTATAAATTTTTTTTAGTGATACCATACACTGTTTCCATCCTGTGTACCCTTTTTTTTCTATGGCGGATTTATCTAATACATTTTCTTAATTATTTCTCCCACATATTTAAATTTGTTTACTTTCTCTATTCGTCGAGTAAATGTAGTTAAAAGCGTTTTTATTTTTAGTTGCTGCCACCTGATTGAGATGCCCGATGTAACTTATTCCTGCGTCCCCATCCAACTTCTTCAGAATTTCCAACGCATTATCCCTTCCAACGCAGGCACAAGTCAACAAACACCCTAACGCGTTCGTCATCCGCACGTCCAAACTATTGCTTGCTTTGCAACCTCAGCAACATTGGTCTAACGTCTCCTGCACTCCGCGTTTGATTTTCTGCTCTGATGTAGACTTATACTGGTTTAGTTTTCGCATTTGCCAGCTGAAGCTATTTCGGGAATGTGGAGATGATAACTTTATTCAAATGGGTACTATTTTTTATATCAGTTCAAATAAAGGTTGTAATGCCATATATTTTATCACATGTGCAGGATTCTCATAAGTCCTTGATGCCTTGTTTGGGTTCAAAAGTTATAAAACTCTGCCCTTTGAGCCGTATTTTCTGCGTCATCAACAGCTTCTCATTCTAGCAGACAGACCGCGTCACACAATACAATCTCGACTGTTTGTTTCTTCTGAGCGTAAAAGACTTTTGCCACCGCAATAATTACTTTGTCCACTAGTTTCTCTATATCTTCACATCATCTTTGTTTCCCCTTAGTCTGTCAACTCTGACTGATGTCGAGTATCTCTGAGGTGTCTGCGCAGCTTATTGTCTTTGACGATGTCCCTATCCATGCTTCCTCTCTCAGATATCTTTGTAGTTAGTCTGATTTTATGCCTCTACAACCATAAGGAGCACCCGGTGCCTTTAAACAGTTTAGCTTCTATGTCGATCTCTTAAACCTTAACAAACATATTTTAATTTATCTCTGTATGGCGTATTTTGCATCCCCTCTGAGCACATTAGGCGCCACATGTAGCGCAATCATGACGCCGCTCGCACTTACATTTCGAAAGTTTTACTTTCGTTTATCTGAAAGAGGTAGACTATTCTTATCCTTCGCATTGGTTCTCTAATTCCACTTTCCTTCTTGACCATAAGCGATTATTCCACCAATCACTTTTAAAACACATTTTTAATGACAAAACTTACACATTCAATGACTTCGTCAAAGCTTAACACACCTTTCATAAAACATAAATGTTTTAATCCAGTCGGATACAGCAGAACATATGCGTATATCAGTTCATGATTCATCTTCTGTATGTGTGTCATTTGCTTTTATCTGGTACGTACTCTTAGTATTTTTTATTCACTCCTGCCTCTCCGAACTTCTCAGTGCTATTCCTTCACCACTAACCACGTTCGTGTCTTACATTGACAGTTTGATTTCCTGTTGCTACGAGGTAGGCCCCAGTGAGCTGTTGTTGTGTGTTTGGTACCTCATTACTCACAGACAGTTGGTTTTGTGTGCCTTAGGAGTATTCCTGCGCTTAGGAGCACAGAGAGCTTAAAACGCAGTTAGCGTGGCCGCCCAGGCGTGACCTTGGTCTGACCTGGTCACGGGATGCCTCACAGTGCAGAACAGAACAGACATATGGTTGAGCATGCGCCCATATAGTTTTTGAAGTGCCAGAGCATTGTAGCTCCCTAACTAATGACGGAATAGGGAATTTCAGGCTGGTTTTTTATGGAAGTCATGGTGTTATTTCTTTTAGTATGGTGTTATTGTCAGACCCTGTAATTTCTGGTAAGTGTTGTAATTGGTTTCGGTAAGTTATTCATCATTCCCCTTGGTAACTCGTTCCAATCCCTGACACCCTTACCTAAAAAAGAAAATCTTCCCACACCCTTGTACCTGAAATCGATTGCCAGCTTGTGGTCATGGTCATCTTTCCCTTCCATGAACTACTTTTCATACCTACTGCAATATCTTTCCATGCTCATCGCCAGTATACGCCCTGTACACTCCCATGACCCTCCTCATCTCCTCCTGTCTTGCAATGAATCCCATTCCAGCTCCTTTATCATATCCATCACTGATTGCATCTGCGATAATTTCCAGAAAAAATCTAGCAGCCCTTCTTTGCACCTTCTCCAACTCCTGTATTTGATACTCAAAATGTTGGCCCCATACTACACTACCATATTCGAGCAATGGTCTCACCAAAGTTTTGAAACCCAATTCCTTTACTTCTCTCGTGCATCCCCTCATCACTCTCTCCAACAAGTGCAGAATTTTGAAACCTTTTCCTACCACCTGTCCAATGTGTCCTGCCCAGTTAAGCTTTTATCAAATGTAATGCCAAGATATTTACAATTCAAGTCTCAGCAAGCAATTCTTTCCCCACCTTATATTCATATTTTTCTACGCCTGCATTCACGTGGTCTATCACTGTTGCACTGTTGTTGTCAGGCCAGCCGATAGTTGCCACTCCATTTTTTTTTTTTTTAGGTTAACTGCTGCTTCAGGTGACCGGCGACACTCGGGGTGGCAACAATGGCGGCGGCAAATAAAAATAATGTTCGAAGGTGAGGAGGGGCGGCAATCTACAATCGATCAGTTTTTGACCCGGTTACCGTACTGAAAATTCCACTGGCTGTAGTTAGACGGGGGCGGCATTGCACACGGGCGTTCAAACAGCAAGCGACGGGCCTAGTTGTTGTATTGTAGTTACGAAGAGATCACGTTGCAGAATCTCTAAATTCTCTCAGAGCAGTCTGATTTCTTTTCAGCCAAACAAACCCAAAGGGGAGGGAAATCAGCCGTGGCCTTGAAGGGAACCATCCCGGCATTCACCTAGAGGGACTGTGGGATGACGCCAGTCAGGATGGCCGGACGGGAATATTCCGCCGTCCTCCCGAATGTTCGGTATGACTCTCCTCCTAACTCGGTCATTTATCTGCAGTTATAGTGAATTTCATTACATGCAGTCCATTAAAACTTTTAAACTCAGATTATCGGCAGGGAGTTTGTGTAATTTGTTAATCTCTCCAGCATCATACACTCCTGGAAATTGAAATAAGAACACCGTGAATTCATTGTCCCAGGAATGGGAAACTTTATATACACATTCCTGGGGTCAGATACAACACATGATCACACAGACAGAACCATAGGCACATAGACACAGGCAACAGAGCATGCACAATGTCGGCACTAGTACCGTGTATATCCTCCTTTCGCAGCAATGCAGGCTGCAATTCTCCCATGGAGACGATCGTAGAGGTGCTGGATGTAGTCCTGTGGAACGGCATGCCAAGCCATTTCCACCTGGCGCCTCAGCTGGACCAGCGTTCGTGCTGGACGTGCAGACCGCGTGAGACGACGTTTCATCCAGTCCCAAACATGCTCAATGGGGGACAGATCCGGAGATCTCGCTGGCCAGGGTAGTTGACTTACACCTTCTAGAGCACGTTGGGTGGCACGGGATACATGTGGACGTGCATTGTCCTGTTGGAACAGCATGTTCCCTTGCCGGTCTAGGAATGGTAGAACGATGGGTTCGATGACGGTTTGAATGTACCGTGCACTGTTCAGTGTCCCCTCGACGATCACCAGAGGTGTACGGCCAGTGTAGGAGATCGCTCCCCACACCATGATGCCGGGTGTTGGCCCTGTGTGCCTCGGTCGTATGCAGTCCTGATTGTGGCGCTCACCTGCACGGCGCCAAACACGCATACGACCATCATTGGCACCAAGGCAGAAGCGACTCTCATCACTGAAGACGACACGTCTCCATTCGTCCCTCCATACACGCCTGTCGCGACACCACTGGAGGCGGGCTGCACGATGTTGGGGCGTGAGCGGAAGACGACCTAACGGTGCGCGGGACCGTAGCCCAGCTTCATGGAGACGGTTGCGAATGGTCCTCTCTGATACCCCAGGAGCAACAGTGTCCCTAATTTGCCGGGAAGTGGCGGTGCGGTCCCCTACGGCACTGCGTAGGATGCGACGGTCTTGGCGTGCGTCCGTGCGTCGCTGCTGTCCGGACCCAGGTCGACGGGCACGTGCACCTTCCGCCGACCACTGGCGACAACATCGATGTACTGTGGAGACCTCGCGCCCCACATGTTGAGCAATTCGGCGGTACGTCCACCCGGCCTCCCGCATGCCCACTATACGCCCTCGCTCAAAGTCCGTCAACTGCACATACGGTTCACGTACACGCTGTCGCGGCATGCTACCAGTGTTAAAGACTGAGATGGAGCTCCGTATGCCACGGCAAACTGGCTGACACTGACTGCGGCGGTGCCCAACCGCTGCGCAGCTAGCGCCCTTCGACGGCCAACACTGCTGTTCCTGGTGTGTCCGCTGTGCCGTGCGTTTGATCATGCTTGTACAGCCTCTCGTAGTGTCCGGAGCAAGTATGGTGGTCTTATACCCGGCGTCAATGTTTCTATTTCAATTTCCAGCATCACCTCTGAAAGAAACATGGCAGGCAGTGCCAGTCCGAACACACCAGACAGACTGGAGTCCAGAGAGCAGTTCGTTTCCTCCAGAAGCGTCGCCGTGCTCCGACTGCTCCCGTTCGCAGCTCTCCTGCCCGTCTGCTTCTTGTTTTTCCTGCACGCTCGCTTTGTTGCAAAGAGATTGCGGGCGCTTAGCAGTGCATAAATTAACGAGTTAGTTGTCGGCACTTCGCTGCGTAATTCGAGGCGTCCCGGTGTTGAGTTGCTGCCGCTGTCGCGGTGGAACTAGCGTTACTGCTTTATTTTTAAATTACCGACATAACTTTTCCGAGTATTTTAATTCTGATTGTTTGGTGTGTTTGGCTTCTTTCGTACAATTTGACCACTGATATTATGTTGTATAAGAAAGTCTCTCCGAAAACACAAGACTGTGTCGTAACAAACTTTTGTTTATAACAATAAGTGTAATACAAAGCTCGCTAAATGTGAGAAATTGTGCTAATGTGAACTGAGAAAATTACGGAGGTGGTAAGGTGATCTACATTACGAGTACGAAATTAGCTGCAAAGGAGGGCAGCTAGATTCGTCTGTGGAACACAATCAGTATCTGATATGATGAAGGAGCTGGAATGGGATTAGTTGGAAGACAAGAGCAGAGTCTTGGAAGAGTACTAGGCGTATGGGGGGGGGGGGGTAGGCTTTACTCTTCGTTTCAGCCATCAGAGTCTGCAGACGTTTCCGTTCGTTTCTAATGCAGTCAGGGATTCGAATAAAGCACCCAGACGCCGAAACAAGTTAAAGCAAAAATTCGTGAAACTTGAGGAAGGTAAGTAATGCGCAGGCGAGCGGACACGGAGAGGATGTACGGTGAAGTCGCGCCTGTCGGTTCACAGACGCTATTATCAAAACCCAAGGACGACTGCGCTTGGTTTACAAGACGATATTACGAAAATTATTGCGTAGTGAAAACGCTAAAAAGTGCCAAGTCATGCGTATAAGTAAAAACATGACACCATTTAGTCTGAATATACACTTAATGGTACTGTCCTTAGAACTGTGGATTCCGCTGAAGACCTAGGGGTACAATTCGTAATAATTTGTTGTGGAATGAGCATATCGAGTAGGTAATTGGGAAAGCAAATCTTATGCTCCGATTTCTAGGTAGTAATTTAAAACAATGGACTCCGGAAGTTAAATCGATTGCATATAAGTCACTAGTGCGTCTTCACTTAGAATATTGTTGTTCTGTATGGGGTCCCCATCAAAAGGAGTTAATGGAGGCATTGGAGAAGGTCCAAAGAAGAGCCGCCCGATTTCGTGACAGGTATATATAGTTGGAGGAAAGCGTAAGTGCGATGTTGAATCAGTTAGGTTGGGAAGACCTGGATCACCGAAGGCGTTGTTCTCGACAGAAGCTAATAGAAAAATTCACGACTGACTTATTTCGTAATAACAGCAAACAAATATTACTGCCAGCAACATTCATATCTAGGAATTGAGAGAATAAGAGACATCAGGGCCAGAACATATTTAATTCTGAACTCATTTTTTCCATGAGCGGTTAGGGAATGGAGTAGGAAAGATTTACCGAGCGACTAAACTTAAAATCCGACAGGAGTAGTTCTCGATAAAGCACTCCGGCCATCCTGATCTGGGTTTTCCATGGTTTTTCCAGATCGCTCCTGGCGACTGCCGGGATGGTTCCTCACAATAGCCCATGGGCGCCTCCTGACATATCCCGTATATCCCTTCCAAACTATTGCACCCTCCGCCATACACTTTTAGTGAATCGAGGAGTAATGATAGTAATAATAATAATGACTGTAGTCAGATGGAGAGGCGTGGTAAACACAGTCGACACAAGTAGACAGAGACACTGCGCTAGCCAGCACGCTGACGGGTCCACAGAAAGAGCGACGTGCGACTCACCGAATGATGGTGCAACAGTTGGCAGGCCTGGTGCACAGTGGACGTCCGGGCGGCGACTGGTGCCGTCGCTTTAACGACCTGCATGCGCATGCAGGGGCCGCGATAAGCGCTATCTCCAACCAGCCGGCTGACAGCTCTTAAGGTGCCTGTAGACGATCAAATTTATTTGACAAATTTGTTGGTCAAACATCACGTTTTCATCAAACAACAGCGCAAACGCTCAAATCTGAGATCAAACAAACTTGCCTCTAGTTTCGATTGTTGCCTTGTCGGAACGTGACGCGTGCCGCAATGAGGAATAAAGACAACGCATTTTTAGCGTTGACTCTAGCACTGAGTGTTAAGAAAAAAAAGAGTAGATGTTGGTTTAGAGAATGATTGAAATTAAGAGAGAGATATACACATGAAAATTTATTACGAGAAATATCGCACAAGGAACCAGATGATTACAATAAATTCCTGCTCACGGAACATAAAAAAAAACGTTTGAATGATTATAACCAGTGCAAATTATACGGTTGATGTCGGTACAAATTTCAGAGCGTCAGATGGAGGATTGATTAAAAATAGAACATTTTGGAATTTGTTTGAAAATAATCAGTTGCAGATTCCAGATCCAGATGAATTGCCGAATACTAATTTTTTAAAAAAAGTCCTCCCTATTTGTAGGAGATGAAGCTTTCCAGCTGCCACCAAGTTTTAAATGATAACAGAAGCTTCATGTATTCTAATCTCTGTCTACCTCTACAGTTCTTACCTTCGACTGTTCCCTCCACTAACAAATTAACCAATCCAGCATGTCTCAAAATATGACCTACCAGCCTGTCTCTTCTTTCTGTAAGCTTGTTCCATAAACTTCTTTTCTCACCCATCATTTCCAAAACTCGTTCATTTCTTACTTTGTCTGTCCACCTAATTTTTAGCATTCTTCTGTAGCACCACATTTCAAATGCTTCAAGTTTCTTTCTTTCCGGTATTCCTAAAGTCCATGTTTCGCTACCGTAAAGTGCTGTGCTCCACACATAGAGTTTTAAAAAGTTCTTTCTAATTCCTAGATCAATATTTGAAACTAAAAGGTTTCTCTTTTTCATGAAGGCTCTTTTAGCTAGTGCTATTCTGTTTTTAACATCATTCCTACTTCGGCCATCGGTTGTAATTTTGCTTCCCAAGTAACAGAACTCACTCACTTCTCCTATAGCATCCGATCCTATTTTTATATTTAATCTGCTACTATTGGTATCATTTCTGCTACATTTCATCACTTTTGTCTTACTTTGATCTATATTCATTCCAAAATCTTCCTTCAGTATTTTGTTCATGCCATTCAATAACTTCTCAATATCCTCAGCCCTCTCTGCTAACAAGACAATGTCATCAGCAAATCGTAGCATACTGATTTTTTCTCCCTGAAAACTTATGCTGCATGGAAATTTTTCTTTGACTTTCTTCATTGCTTCTTCTACATACAAGTTGAATATTAACGGGGATAGACTACAACCTTGTCTCACACCCTTTTTAACCGATGCATGGAAGAATTTTTAACTATCGTTTATCTCTCGCGGGTTATTGAAAAAGTATTTGGCATTCTCGAATGTAATTTTAAAGTTTTTTTTTTAGAAACCCACATAATTATCTCTAAGAAAAGCAGGAAGTTATGACGTGTTGTCATTTACACAATTTACTTAGTAACGGGGAAAAAAATACATCCGACATGTAGAAGAAGACATGGAGGATGGTGTTATGGAGACTATTATACAGGTTTCTTGGAGAAATTAGCCAAATTAGATGCTAATATTTAATATATTTAATAAAATTGCAATGGAGCCTACGCTCCGGTGACAATTTCTCTAAACACCCATCTTCCCCCTTTTCTGCACCCTCCTACATTTGCCCTCTACAAATTTTAACTTTAAATTCTTCTAACGTTTTTGATAAATTTGGCTAAATATTGAAGTTATTCGATTCTTTAGATTTTATTTTCATAGCACCGGCAGATCGCGATATATGGAAGGAATCCTTCGTCTGATAAATTGTGTCCACTCAGCCAATTACAGTATCATTCCTGCTGTTGTCACCTGGCGAACGGCGATGCGTTCTCCATGGTCACTAGGCGATAAATGAAACAATGTTTGACAAACACCACCGTACACCTTCAAACTTATTTGAGAAACACGCCATCAATCAAAATTTCCATCAAACACGTCGATTGTTTGACAAACGCGCCAAACAATGCAGCAGACATTCAAATAATTTGACAAACACGTAAAGTTTGACAAACAATTTGATCGTCTACAGGCCGCTTTAGAAACCATTCGCGTCGCCGAGTCAGCGGCTATGCTTGATTTCTAGACGTGGCGATATTATTATTATTATTAATTATTATCACTCCGCGATTCACTTAAAGTAGGTGGCGGAGGGTGCATTGCACCTATCCTAATGCGTAACTGTTTGTGCATAGGAAGGGATATACGGGATATGGCAGGAGGCGCCCATGGGCTATTTTGAGGAACCACCCGACATTTGCCTGGAGCGATCCGGGAAAACCACGGAAAAGCCAGATCACGATACCCGAAGTGATTTATCAAAAACTACACCTGTCTGATTTTAAGTTTAGTTGCTCGGTAAATCCTTCCCATTGCATTCCCTAATCGCTCATGGAAAAAATGAGTACAGAAATAAGCCTGTTCTGGCTCTGATTTCTCTTAATCTCTCAGTCATTCCTAGATATGAATGTTGCTGGTAGTAATATTTGTTTGCTGTTATTACGAAATAAGTCAGTCGTGAATTTTTCTATTAGCTTCTGTCGAGAACAACGGGTTCGGTGTTCCAGGTCTTCCCAACCTAACTCCTTCAACATCGCACTTACGCTTTCCCTCCAAGTATATACACCTGTCACGAATCGGGCGGCTCTTCTTTCCACTTTCTTCAAAGCTCCCATTAACCCCTTTTGACGTGGACCCCATACAGAACAACAATATTATAAGTGAAGACGTACTGTGACTTATACGCAATCGATTTAACTTCCGGAGTGCACTGTTTTAAATTAGAACCTATAAAGCGGGACATACGATTTGCTTTCCCAATTAGCTTCTGGTTTCCCAATTACCTCCTCGGGTTTACTCGCAAACACGAAACGCGCGTATCAGTCAGCATTTGTCAGGAATTCCGAAGGGGAAAGTCAGCCGGAAACTAACGGCTGCCACCGCTTCAAGCTGTGCTGTGGGGTGGAGTGTGGCCTGGTGAACACAGCTCACGTCTCGACAGCTTCAAACAGTCAGATGCCGCCACACCGACTGACCCGCTCCAAACTCACCGACACGTTCGGTGGTCGGAGTCGGCGAAGAGTAATTGAGGTTAATACCCCGTGTGTTTGAAGCCACTCAACAGAGTAGTACCTCTATGACGCCACGAGTGGGTAAACAGGTTGCCACTGACAAACGACTCGCTGCTTGATGACAATACCACCGAAACGAGTGAGTCTAAGTCATTTACTAGTTTCTTTCTATTTTAAAGCAGAATAGTCTAAGGCTGTGACGTCACGTATGTGTAGTGGACTTTCTCTCATGTGTTTCAGTAAGCACTAAAATGCAATACCGACAGACTGCCAAAACATCGCCCGTACGTTGTTTAAGATTTCATACGGAACTTGATACTAATGTGGCACGAGAAGAGCTTCCTTTAAAGAACTGCAGCTAAAAAGCGGCGAACGTTTCACAGATTAATCATCTTTAACTAATTGTACATTTCTTCGCTGAGTTCGGTAACATCAAATTATCAAGTCTAATGCACTTTTTAAAGTTCTTGAACTGTGGTTTTTGATTGCGAATATCATTTATTTTTTGACATAATTAACTGTTTGCGTCGTATTTGTAGATTTTAATTAATTTTTCTACAAAGTGAGGTCAGAGATTATCATGTAACTTGTCAGTGTTGCCAACGTTACTGCATGCGATTCGTTAATAATTATTATCCGACACTTACACTGTGCATCAGAAAAGACGAATGAAATTTATAATGAATAGGATTAGGATCTTGATGACCAAAAAATAGAGAAGTATGCATGCAAATATGACGTAAAAATAACAAAATATGACCAAATATTTAAATTTACTATACACCAAAACATGCTAAATTATACATCATTTATTTTATGCAGCAGTATCTTAGGAGCATTATTTGCTTCTTTGCACTCACTGCACAATTGGGGAGTTAAATTTTAAATCGTTTTCTTGAAGTCACAATAATTTCATATAATTTACAGGTAACAACTCTTTCATTTGTACTTAAATACTCCTCCCGAATTCCTTTACGTAACTTCGCACTTTTAGAAAATGTTCTTTTCGGCATGGTGGTACTCACTGACCCACTGCAGATTTTACACTGACTCTGGACTATTTTGAAGTATTGGCGACAGTGAGACATTGATTGACGCGACACAGGCATGCTGCTGCAGCATTGTCAACATTGATAGGCGGGCGGAACATTAACGTTTACAGAGTGACAATAATGTATAACTTTACTTCTGGACTGGTGAAGTCTGACCAATTCACCCAAAATTAGTTTTTTCCCCTCGAATTAAACAGGAGCGTAGTTCTGTGAATAATTATCTTAATTTCTTTTCATCTGTAACAGAACCTCCATAAACCAGGTAGCTGATTTTTGGTCTCCTGTGAACTCCCCTCTCCACCACACGTAGCCTGACATCGCTTTTGCCTCTACCTCCCCCCCCCCCCCACACACACACACATACTTTGCACATAGCTTTTTCCCCTTTTGATTCCAGAAGACATTTTGAACTGTTTCTCTTGTCAGACTATTCTAAATTACATAAGGAGATAATTAAATAAAAGAAATAAATATTCACATGCTGTTGTGTGTTCTGAATCTCATTTTAATTATGAAAAATGATATGAATGCATAGCTACTTGGCCAGGCTCGGAACACCCCCCTCCCCTCTCACGTTGCCATCCAGCCAACCCCTCCCTCCCTTAGAGCAAGTCACGTAGTTTATGGACGATTCCCTGTACTATTAGAAGTTACTACATTTTCCCTGAATTATTATTAATTTAATTGCAATGGAGCTAACACTCCGGTGACAATTCCCCCAATCCATAAGTATTATCGTAATATGACCAAAATTAGGAAAATTGGGTCAATATGCATTTATATGGTCCACATGAAATACATTTAAATACAATCAGAAACGTTCAATCAGTGTTTAATTCAGCATCACAGCTCAGAAGGAAGGCAGGAAAAAAAATATGACTTTTCATAACCCTAATAATGAACCATTCAGGTAAGTGATGACGCAGGCGCCGT
Source organism: Vandiemenella viatica (assembly GCA_031002005.1). Classification (NCBI taxonomy): domain Eukaryota; kingdom Metazoa; phylum Arthropoda; class Insecta; order Orthoptera; family Morabidae; genus Vandiemenella; species Vandiemenella viatica. The sequence goes on along the minus strand of JARYHS010012519.1, from coordinate 233,840,847 downwards.
CGGCTTCTGCTGGTTTGGCGAGTAGGTCAGGTGCAGCTGAGGGACTATGACACTCCACGCGTTCAAGTCGTTTCCTGCCTGATAGCGGCCGCAGAAGGAGCCGCGACGTGTGTTAGTTCCGCACGGGCGGAGCCGGGAGGGCGATAGTCCACACACGCTCTGCCAGCCCTCAAGGACGCCGCGATGACTGTTGCCAAGGGAAGTCAGTAACAGCCGCCATACACACACACACATCTGTGCTCGCCGGTCGAGCCTATACTTGTCGAAGCCCGTACACAGGAACATCAGTTCCACACATTTGTCGTTCAGCTGGCTCGCCGCCCTTAGTTGTGTTTATGATAGTGGTCTACGGCTCACTACAAATCCCAAAACATCGCCAGACAAGTGCAGTGTGCTTATTGTTTGTTACTCGCGAGGTAACAGTATTCAACAGAAACATGTTTTGAGACTTACACACAAAAAAATGTATTTATTTGTGCAGCAGCTTACATTAGTGCCACAAAAAAGAAAAAGAAACGGACAGTATGACAAAAGTGGCTACAGGAAGATTATAAAAACGATCTTGTACTACTTGAGAAGCATGTTCTTCGATTTATTCAGTATTACATAAATGCATAGAAACGTCTACCTATGCGTTTCCTTCATCTCCTCCTTTATAGTTTGGACTTCCTACATTGCTGATACTGTCCATCGGTTCGCGTTGATCTCTCGTAAACAGTGGTAAGTCGTAATTAGTTTTGTAGAGGGGTGTAAGGGTTTGGTAGAGGCTATACTAGCCTTTTCCCACCAAATGTCAACCTCTCCTTCACGTGATGCACCCTGTTTGCACGGACGAGGCTCTGGCGACTGAAAGATTCCCGGTATAAGGAGTCACCCACTACTTGCGAACGGTCTCCGAAAGGAGGGCGGAAGAGCAATGAATGGACCAGGCCACCCACTTGCCGTTGGAGTTGGAAACGGACCCTAAAGGCGGATAAATCAGAAATGTTAACGGCATGGGGATGCAGAAGGCAACGGGAAGGCATTGCATTAAAGACCCAAAGGATTTCCCGGGGACATGTAACCTCTCAAATTACATATATCATGATGGCTTCTTCCTGGGTAAAATATTCCGGAGGTAAAATAGTCCCCCAATCGGATCACCGGGTGGGGACTGCTCAGGGAGGAGTCATCAGAATGGATAGAAACATTCTACTAGTCGGAGTGTGGAATGTTAGTGAGTCTGAATAGGGCAGGTAGGTTAGAAAACTTAAAAAGGGAGATGGAACGACTTAAGTTAGATGTTGTTGGGATTAGTGAGATTAAATGGAAGGATGCATAGGATTTCTGGTCTGGAGAACACAGGATAATTAGCACACAAGCTGTCAATGGAGTCACTGGTGTAGGATTTGTAATGAACAAGAAAGTAGTGAAGTCGATGAGTTATTTTGAACAGTTTTGTGACAGGATTATTTTGGTGACATTAGAAATTAAGACCGCCCCAACCACGTTAGTAAAAGTGTATATGCCAACGTCACAAGAACATGACGAAGAAATAGAGCAAATATATGCCGAAGTTGAAGAATTAATCCGAAATGTGAAGGGGGAGGAAAAACTAATATTCATCGGTAATTGGAATGCGATAGTGGGAGAAGGAAAAGAGGGGAATACTATAGGATATTTTGATCTAGGAGAAATAAATGAGCGTGGAAGCAAGTTGTTAGAATTTTGTGAAAGATATAAGCTAGTTGTGTCAAACATACTGTTTAAGAACCATGCAAGAAGGATATACACCTGGAAACGTCCAGGGGATATAGACAGATATCAGTTAAATTATATCATGGTCAAACAGAGATTCAGGAATCAAGTTCTAGACTGAAAAGCGTACCAAGGAGCAGACATAGACTATGACCATAATTTGATAGTAATGAAGTGCAGGTTGAAATTCAAGCGAATAAGGAAGTAGTATAAGCAGAACAGACTGGAAGTGAATAAACTGAAACAATTCAATACGAGAGAAAAAATTGCAAAAATGGTAGACTTAGGGCTAAGAAGTAACTCTGAAAGGAGATCAACCAAGGACGAATGGAATGCATTAAAGACCGAAATAATGAAAGCTGTTAAAGAAACATTAGGCTTTAAGGAACAAGCTGCCCGAAAACCTCGGATTACAGAAGAAATTTTGTAGCTGATGGATCAGAGGAATAGGTACAATAATCCTCAGGATGAAACAAGAAGAGAGCAATACAGGCAATTAAGAAATCAAATAAACAGGAAATGCAAAAAAGCAAAAGATAAATGGCTGCAAGAAAAGTTTGAAGAAGTATAAAAGGAAATAGTCGTAGGTAAAGTAGATGTTTCATATAGGAAAATCAAACAGAATTTTGGAGAAATGAAGAAAAGAGGCGTGAACATTAAAGCTGCCGATGGGAAACCTCTTTTAACCTCAGACGATAGAGCTAACCGATGGAAGGAATACATTGAGAAACTGTATGTTTGGGACGACTTGAACAATAGTGTAATAGAAAAGAAAGGCGATGTCGACATTGATGACTTAGGAGATCCAGTTTTGAGGACAGAATTTAATAGTGCTCTGAATGACTTGAAAGCAAATAAGGCAGTTGGAATTGATGAGATCCCTGCGGAACTTCTTAAATCCCTAGAAGATGAAGGAATCGAAAGATTATTCAAGCTGATATCAAAAATTTATGAATCAGGAGAAATTCCAACAGATTTTAATAAAAATATCAACTTCACACTTCCAAAGAAAGCACAAGCCGACAAATATGAGAATTATCGCACCATTAGTCTAACAACACATGCTTCAAAAATACTGACCAGAATAATATACAGAAGGATGGAAAGGGTAGTAGAAGAGATTGTAGGTGAAGATCAGTTCGGGTTTAGGAAAACTCTCGGTACAAGGGAAGCAATTCTGTCTTTAAGATTAATACTTGAAGGACGGATCAACAAAAACAAAGATACTTTTATGGCATTTGTTGATTTAGAAAAAGCTTTTGATAATATTAGGTGGGACAAGATGTTCAAAATTTTAAAGAAGCCAGGTCTAAAGTATCGAGTTAGAAGAATACTCTATAAACTATATAAGAATCAAGTGGCTATAATAAAAGTAGAGAATCACGGGAGACATGCATCAGTTAAAAAGGGTGTGCGACAAGGTTGTAGTCTATCCCCGTTAATATGCAACTTGTATGTAGAAGAAGCAATGAAGAAAGTCAAAGAAAAATTTCCATGTGGCATAAGTTTTCAGGAAGAAAAAAATCAGTATGCTACGATTTGCATCTACATCTACATCTACATATACTGTATACTCTGCAATTCACAAAATTGTGGGTGTCAGAGGGTTCTCAGCACCAAAGCTAATCTCTTTGCTGTGCATTCCAATCCCTGATGGTACGAGGGAAAAAAAAATTCATGTAAGAATCAGTCCGCCAACTTATTTCTCTAATTTTATCTTTCCCGTCCTTCTGACTCAAATAAGTTGGTGGAAGAAGTATTTCACTACACTCAAAAGTGAAAGTGGGAGTACGCATGTTTACCAATACGTTTAAAGGAAACTTGTGTCGTCTATCTACCAGAGACTCCCAACCTAATCTACTAATCAGTTCTGTGACGCTTTCATAAGGACTGTAGCAAGCGGTTACGAATCAAGCAGCTCTTCTCTGTACTTTCTCTATACTTTCGATCAACCCCTTACGAAACGGGTCCCAAATGGCACAACAATAATCCAAATGTGGACGCACAAGAGATTTGTACGCTATCTCCTTTGTTTGTTCATTACAATTTTTCAAGATTCGACCTATGAATCGCAGCCTAGAATTTGCTCTACCAACTAACGAATTAATGTGTATGTCCCATTTCATGTTCCTTTGTACTGTTACTCCCAAATATTTCATAGAATCGACCATATCAATAACTGTATTGTTTAACTCGTATTTCTGAACAATTGGATTCTTTTTGTTAGTTATGCTCATTGTCTTGCACTTTTTACAATTTAGAGTAAGTTGCCACTCAGCGCACCAAGCCAAAATAACATCCAGATCGCGCTGAATTTCTAAGCAATCGGCCAAATTTCTTACTTCCCTATAGATAACCGCATCATCAGCAAACAATCTAAAAAGGCTTTTCACTTTGTCTCCGAGATCATTTGTAAAAATTAAGAAAAGAAGTGGTCCTATTACACTTCCTTGAGGTACACCCGATGTAACATCTAGATTAGAACTTTCTCCTTCAATGACAACATACTGCGACCGACCAGTTAGAAAATCCTTTATCCATTCACAAAGCTGATCCGATATACCGTACGATCGAAGCTTCGCTAAAAGGCGGTTGTGAGGCACATAGTCAAATGCTTTCTGTAAATCTAAAAAAATTGCATGTACTTGTAAACCTGCATTGATAACTTTGCTGATGACGTTGTCTTGTTAGCAGAGAGGCCTGAGGATATTGAAAAGTTACTGGAAGGCATGAACAAAATACTGAAGGAAGATTTTGGACTGAATATAAATCAAAGCAAGACAAGTGATGAAATGTTAGAGAAATGATGCCAATACTATTAGAGTAAATATAAAAATAGGATCGAATGCAATTGGAGAAGTAAGTTACTTGGGAAGCAAAATTACAACCGATGACCGAAGCAGGAATGATGTTAAAAGCAGAATAGCACTAGCAAAAAGAGCTTTCATGAAAAATAGAAATATTTTAGTTTCAAATATTGATCTAGGAATTAGAAAAGACTTTTTAAAACTCTATGTGTGGAGCACGGTACTTTACGGTAGCGAAACATAGCCTTTAGGAATACCAGAAAGAAGGAAAATTGAAGCATTTGAAATGTGGTGGTACAGAAGAATGCTGAAAATTAAGTGGGTAGACAAAATACGAAATAAACGAGTTTTCGAAATGATGGGCGAGGAAAGAAGTTTGTGGAAGAAGCTTACAAAAAGAAGAGACAGGCTGGTAGGTCATATTTTGAGAGTTGCTGGATTGGTTAATTTATTAGTGGAGGGAACAGTCGAAGGTAAGAACTGTAGAGGAAGACAGAGATTAGAATATATGAAGCAGATAATTGAGGACGTGGGTTGTAAGGGGTATGTAGAGATGAAGAGGTTAGCATGAAATAGAAAGGGATGGAGGATTGCATCAAACCAGTTGAGAGACTGATGACAGCAAAAAATGTTTTCGTTTTCACCTATTGCACTTGTTGTTGAGTTTTCAATTTTTTATATTCCTTGCTAAAACCAGTCTGGATTTTCTTTTTTATTCATGCACTATTAACTTTTATATTATATTTCCCACAAACCTGTATCAAAGCACCACATCTTATTTTTTTTAAATTCTGTTTGTGTACTCTGTTAGTTTCACCTTCCACACTGCAGTATGCTGCTGGTATGTTGTAACGGATTCTCAGCTCAGCTTACTATTCAGACACTCCGCAAGTCTTAACCGCTGCGAGATATCTGTGTGTATGGCTACCGTCGCGCATTCTCCCCACGTCCCAAGCCTCGTTCACATCTACAAACACCGTACGTTACAGATACGCACCGACACAGACATTAAAAACATGATTACATACTTTATATGTAGGCGTATTCACATCTAAGCGGAGCGTGTCTGAGGTGCCAAGACAACGTAACAGCACAGACAGCATACCGCTTGATCTAACTAAAGAAACATGAACAGCGAAAAATTAATTGCATTAGTTAGAGAATACAAACTTCTCTACGAATTGAATGACAAAACATATAGTGACAGTAAACGGAAAGGTGACGCATGATTGGAAATAGCGAAAAAGCTCCAAGTACAAGGTAAGGAGGTATTTATTTATGAAAACAATTATTACAATTTGTTTACATTGCTTCTGCAGATGACTGAAAATACAAAATAAGTTTGTCTCTGACATCTAAAGCGGTAGATTGACTATTTCCGCCTTGCCCTGGTAATTTATTCAAATTACTAACGGCTGTATTTCCACTTAGATGACGACGTCTGAGAGTGTAATGTGGTGTACAACTTATGTCTGACATGCGACGTGCTGGACACGCTACATGCTGGACAGTGTGAACCAGCCTTAAATCTGTAACGATTGTTATTGGCTCGTGATGCACCTCGAATCACTGGAACAACAACACAAACATCGGCCCTGGCTTTCGACTATATATACATAAAGCACGAAACGTCGCCTGTTAGAGTAATTTTTTGTAAACGTTGAAGGAAGTGGTAACAGTGGTTTGTAGGCTACTGCGTCGAGTTGGGCTCGCTTGGCCGGTGATTTGGTTTGGCCTTTCTCTCCCGGACACGCCGAGCTCTGTGACGCAACTCTGTCGCCCACGCCCTCCATACTGCATCACACACTGCGGCGCTACGCCATAACGCCATAACGTCTCTAATGACCTCGACGTCGACAAGCCGAAAGTCATTAAAAAAAAAGAGCATTCGAAATAAACGAGTGGACTGCTTGTGGTTACTGGAAGTCAGTGCTGTTGTTGAAATTGAGATCTCGCCTCGCTTCATTTGTGCGAGCGAGCTATTTCAGACGTCGGTATACGAGTTGGATGTCAGAGTATTTGTGCACGCCTTCCATACGTCTGCACAGTAACGTCCCCACGCAGAGGCTATGGACAATCACAGTGGGCCAAAAATATTTGTCGACGGACGCTCACATGCGACGGCCATTGTGTTTCTACCTGCTATTGTCTTTCTCGATATCTTGTCTGTTGCTGATGTGTATACAGAACGAGGTACAAACACACAACAAACAGTCAAGTTGAAAGATCAACCCAATTACAAAGCGAGTCTCATTTAGTTGCGAAGGAAACTTTAAGCAAACAAGTTTTGGAATTGCTAGTGAGTCAGGGCATCCTGCAGACTCGCTCCAGGTCTGTGGCTTTATTTAAACTGTAAAAGACTTTGTTTTTTCCTGACGCCTTTACGCCTCGTTGACGCCGAGGTCATTAGAAGAGGGACGGGAAGGAATTCGCACGAGCCTTGTCGGAGGAACTGATTTCGGTTAGCCTGAAAAAACCGAAACCTGGAAGCGCAGAGTGAGCGGGATACGAACTCGCGCTCTCCCGAGCACCAGGACTGAGCTATGAAAGACCAAAGTCACGGCAAGTCCAAAGGGTTCTTAGATGTTTGCATTTAAGTTGATTAACATTTTTAACTTGTGACCTTTTACTGGTTCACTTTTCGCCTTGTAAGAAGTGTCTGACCCCAGAGTCACAGCTGAAACAGTTGATTCACAGGTCCACGTATCGAGAACTGAACAACAAGGAAACATTAGTTTCTTTTCAAGAGTTCAAAATATTTTTTTAAAACTCTATTTACATTTGCCGCACTCGGTGTGATATTGAAAGGATAGAAGATAATTTTCAGTTAAAGATGTCAAAATCCGTGTACCAAGCTGACGAGATCTCAGTTTGAGCTGCTGGTGCAGGTTGTTATTATGAAACGCTTGCGCATCTGGGATCCATCACGTTGCACGTGTGTGTCGTGACATGTGCCGCCGCCTGCGGTCGCCAGGACTCATGTTCCTGCTGCGATTATTAAAGCTCTGTTGGAAGAAGAAGGTGACGATCATCATGTTTTGCTATTGCAGATCGACAAGAAAAGAAGAAAGCTCGCAGTGCCTTTATTACTGTTCATTACTGTTTATTTATCTACAGCTAATAATAAGTAAAAGCTATATGGAAACTCAGAAAACTGAATCGTTAAGGCTTTGCGTGATCCGACATGGTCCAATTACAGATAATAATAATAATAATAATTTAAAAATATTTATAGAGGACAGTAAATCACACACTGGTTTTGAAGTTTAATTTTGCAGGGAATTGGTGTGTTATTTTGCCAGATAAAATTCAAAGCTGCCAATGGAAAAATGAACTAAACTCTTTCTTTCTTTTATTGCCTATAAAAGAAAAGTTTTGCTGTTGTTTCGGATCACGTCAAACACAATACAGCACATGTAATTTGTGCTCTTGAACTAATAAAAATAAAATATCATGTATCTGCCCAATGAAAATTTTCAAAGAAGTGATATACATTTTAAATGGTGCTGCAAGCCACTTGGAAAACAAATAACAATTTCACGAATTTTCTAAAGGTAATCAAAATATTTCAACAAAATGGATTGACACAGCGACTGGACATGGGAAGAGTGCATCTGGTGCGGGTGGACAACCCTCAGACGGAACCAGCACTGGCCATTACAAATGCAGCTTCATTCGCTGATAGTCACACTATTACTACTTAAAACAGGAAATGTACAAGCTTTTCGATCCTGTAAACAAAAAGAAAGAAATAAACCTTCAGTTATACGATCACTGCATTATCGGCTGCTTCAGAATAAAGATTATGCGGCAAGAAGAGTCGAGCACAACGTTCAGAAAATGCTGTTAATAACGCAGATTTTGATCAAAAATTTTCTGATAGTGATTTTAACGTAGGTGTGTTTGTGGGCTGCATAAACGATGGTAACTGGTTGATTAGATGTTTTACAAGTATTTTTCGAGCAGTTGATGATATCAGTGCAGTATCATTTATGCACCTTCATGGTCCAGAAAAAAAAGACTTCAATGGCCAGAAGAATATGGATAAAAGGATGAATGAACGGTGCTGGTAAAAATGTTCTGTTAAAGGCGAAATGTCCCAATCTATGTGGACTATATGTACGACTGCAAGCCTTTGAAGAAAATGAATTAAAACAATTTGAGCAACTCTTCCATATTTAAGTAACTACGGCTGTTCAAAGGAAGTATTATTTTTTAAAAAATAATTTAAATTTACAACAACTTTGTGCAATAAAATATTACATAACAGAATATTTTTCGGTACTACAAAAAATTGTAAGTAAATATACAAAACAAAAATCAACCACTCTGGTTGCATGCTATTATGACATTATTTCGCCAGATTTTGAGATTTTTAATTTTTTTCTTTTACTTATGGCTCTCCTCGAAATTTGAAATTTTGAGATATTTTAACGAGCTGCTCAATGAACCATATTAATCATGGGAATCACAATTTTTCCCATTAAATATGTAATTATTGGTTTATTTATAATTAATTTGTGCTTAAGTCCATTTCCATAGCTTCAAAATAAAAGTGATTTCAACTCTTTATCTCGGTTAGTTCTTTAGTTATATACAATTAAACATGTTAAGTACTGCGCAATTTTCGAAATTAATGGAATTTTAGCCAAATTTTGGAGGGTATCCACTAGCCCCGAATATATATATATTTAGATGTATATATTATAATATTAAAATAAATGTATTTATATGCATTGTAAGCAATTGTATTTATGCTCACGGAAATCACAGACGATACTAAGCATGTAAAAAAAGGGTGGTATAAGTGATGTTAACATCTATGGTTTTGAGTGTGTGCAGAGGTGTGAAGAGTGTCTCTGGCCGTGAGCGGGAGTGAGAGGTCGTGCGCCAAAGTTGTGGCGGCGATCTAATATTTTGTATTATGCCAGATGAATCAGTGATTGTTTCTTAATATACAGAACGAGTGTATTTTCAATTGTAGTTTTGTGCCTCGTGTAGAAATAAAGTTGTTAAGAGCAGTAATCGGGCTTTAATCAATAAAATAGCAAATTATTGATTGTATGAAGCTAAGACGTCTTATTTGGATAATAAGAACCTTTTAATGCAACTAAGTAGCTCCTCTGTCCGCGTACGTGGGTTGAATGGCGGTATTTAAGGGCCAAACCGTCTAAAAACCTGTGGACTTTAATTATGAAACAATTAGGTAGAAGATTAATGGAGTTAAGAACGGATTATTATAATTGGCTAACTTAAGAAGAATAATACAAATTATTATAGAGGAGTATTACAAGGGTCATAACTCAACCCAAAATTTCGTTTCGCAAAATCCTTTTGGGATATTTCATACCTCTAATATGATCATCTACAGTAAATTTTTTCAAAAAAAATCGTAGTCAATTAACTGGCTGATTTGATAAGCACTGCGTCCATTTTGAAATGTTCGTCCGTTTCTTACAAATTTCTTACATGGTGTCACAGATATTTCCTGTTCTAAAATTGCGTTGTTAAGGACTAATTTAGACTGTAATTTCGTTTCGTTGAAATTCCATGATGTCTGATTTTCTATTAAAATGTTGGCTGTGAAGTGATGTACTGAAGATTGTATACCACCCTGACTGTCGGCTATTAATGCGTACTAATGGACACAAAGCTGAGAGCTGGATCTTCCAATCTTGCCGAAGGTGCACGCAACAATCTACTGGAACCACTTGTGCGGCGGGTGGCAGCGACCCATATCAGTTAATGTTATTGTGAGCCGCAGCAGAATTAACTGTCGTTTTCACCTCGGTGCGACTACAGGGCGAACGAGACGCTTCAGCAAGCTGACGTTATTACTTCACGAACGAAATGAAGGCGGATCCAAACAAAGACGGTCTCGATGAATAGCATTCCTTCCGAAACGACTCTATTTACAAACGCACAGCGACCAATGAGGGCGTAGTGTTTCTACTGCTGCCGCCCACTACACATCGCGCCAGTTTCGGGCCGGCCACGCGGCCACATTCGCTATCACAAATGCAGAACTACTTTCTCCGCCGGACACACTTCCTGCTGGCGGGGCGCCACATATACAGTCATTGTCATAAAAACTGGCGCACAAGCAACGAACGATCCAAAAGGGACCTAAGTTGGTAGACAGCGCGAGCACTAGCAATACATAACGTTCCCACAACCTTCGGCAATTGACAGAATACAACTGAGGTCACTAAATTTTGCAAGACCCATCTCAGCTCCTGACACTAGTTCACAAGTTTTCGAGAGAAGAGCAGAAATATTTGATCCTGAGGAAACATACAAGCAGTTTGTCTTGACCCATGGACGCATTCTGTTAGATACAAGACTACCTTGGCCCCAGTGCAATGTGCACACAAGACACCCGTAAATTCTATGTTAAAAGTTACTCAGCTGAATACTAAAGGAAACGCCATGGTTCTACATGAAATCAGAAAGGTGGCTGAGGAATTGAGATCAGATATTATTTGTCTACAAGAACCGTACTCCTGGCAAAGCAAAATTCCGCACATGCCTGTAACATCACGAATAATCACAGAGCGCAATAACCCAATGGCAGCAATAACCGTTTTAAATAAACAGATAACAGTTACAAAAAATTACGCAGTTATGTGATGAACACACAGTATGTGCTGAGATCGGAGCAGCATGGGGAAGCTTCATAATGGTAAACATGTATTTCCAGTATAGTGACGAGATCTTCCCCATACTTAGATAGAATACGGCAGATAGATGCAGCTCTGGGAAATTATCCACTAGTTATTGCAGCGGACGTCAATGCAAAGTCTGCTCTTTGGCACAGCAAGAAGACTGACAGGAGAGGGCAACTTCTAGAAGAACTGTTAAGCGAATTGGGTCTAGAGGTTAGAAACCAAGCACATAATCCTCCTACTTTTTGCTACAGTGTTGGCGAAAGAACAAATATCGACGTAACAATTACAAACATTCATGCGGGGAATTTGCTTTGGGGTTGTAGAGTGCTTGACAACATGGCAACAAGTGATCACAATTTGATTGTCTATGAACTGGGCAGAATGCAGACAGAAGAAATCAGTGGCAACAGAAACATTAAAACAGCATATAACATCAAGAAAGCTGCATGGGGAAAATTAAGGAATGTGTTCATTCCACCGGATTTGCCAGAAAACCTACTTCGATGTAGACAAAGCCGCAAGAGAGCTGACAACTGCAATACAAGTGCATGAAACAGGCTATACCACTAAAAAAGATAGTAGATCCTACTGACACAATATGGACAGAAAAACTTAAAAAACTACGACTAAACATGAGAAGAGCGAGGAGAATGTATCAACAAAGCATGGTGGCAGCAGATAGAAGTTTCCTCCTTGAATACTACAGGCAGAAGAGGGCAGATCTTCAAAGACGCGATGAGAGAGACAAAACAAAAATGCTGGGAAGTCTTCGTGAGGGAAAACCTCATGAACAATCCATGGGGTATTCCTTACAAAATAGCTGCTGGTAAAATTAGGCCTCCCACAATACTATCCACAGTAAAAAGAACAGATGGACGATTAACCACGAATTGGAGAGACTCAGCGGAGGAGTTATTAAAAGTTTTGCTTCCTGATGACAACCCTGGAAGAAGAAACAGTAGAACAAGGCTACACTACGAAGGAACATGTGGCAGCCCTGCTGGAGTCAAGAGGAAGGAAATAATATTACACCTCGAAGAAGTAATAACCGCGATAAACAAAATGAAAAAAGGAAAGGGCTCCGGTCCAGATGGAATTCCAGCCGAGGTCCTGCAGGAGTTAATCATAAAATTAACCCCCGTCCTATGCAGGCTCCTGAACGAATGTCTATATCAGGGTAGAGTTCCGGGGAATATGGAAGAAAAGCGAGGTGGTAATTCTAAAGAAAGGAGACGACAAGGATCCTCTTCAACCGAAATCTTACCGGCCGATTTGTTTATTGAATGTGCTTGGCAAAGTTCAAGAGAAGATTCTATGCAAAAAATTACAAAGCCACCGGGAGGTTCAGGGAATGAATCCTAGTCAATATGGATTTAGAACCGGGAAGTCGACAGAGGATGCCATTAATCGGTCGATGGAAATAATTTGTAGCAGTACAAAAAACTACGTAGTAGGCATATTTATTGATATTTCGGGAGCCTTAGACAATTTATGGTGGCCCGCTCTATTTGAACGGCTGAGGGAGATTGTTTGTCCAAGAAGATTATTTTACACCTTCAGGGACTATTGCAGATTTAGAACTGCTTCCTTGAGATGCCAGAACTCGTTCATCACGAAGATCCTTACTAAAGGATGCCCGCAAGGTTCCGTTTGCGGTCCCCATATTCTGGGATATAGGGATGGAACCAGGTGATTGAACTAATACAAGAATACCTGAACTTCTAGGTCTAATAGCTTTTGCTGATGACCTTTTACTACTCGTGGAAGGAGCAACAAGAGCAGAAATTTAGTACAATAGTAATCTAGTACATAACTGCCTTAGCCAATGGTGCAGTAAAGTCAAACTGAGTTTAGCACCACATAAAACCCATGCTCAAGGGCAAGCTGACTCGAAAACCAACTATAAGAATCGACGGTAAATCAAATCGTAGAAACCCAGTGTAGCAGGTACTTAGGCATTCAATTGGATGAACGTTTAAACTTCGAAGCCCACTTAGAGAAGACAATAGCAAGAGCAGTGGCGGTCATGAATAAAATCATTAATATTGGCCAACGAAAATTTACTGTTCCAGTCCAAACAATAAGACTATACCATGAACCAATTTTATCCTCTTTAGTGGGCTACTCCGCAAGTGTGTAGGCAAAGCATCTAAGAAAAGTAAAACTAAAACAGCGAGTCAGACGTGTCCAACGAGGAATACATTTAAGATTGACAGGAGCATACAGTAACCGTGGCAACAAATTCATTAACCGTTGCCATTGGTGTATGGCCACTGGACCTTGAAGTAAGGAAACGGGGAACCATATACAGGCTCAGAAAAGGGAAACAAGATAAGGTAGCAGAAATTGTAGGCAGTGAAACTACATCGGAGATGCACATTCGGAAGCTTCTATTGGCGGAATGGCAACAAGAATGGAACAACAGTGAAACAGGTAAAAGAGCATATGATATGTTCCCATCCGTAGAAGAGATATTAAAGTTGAAATACCTTCAACCCTCTCCCGGATTGGTGCACTACATTACAGGTCACAGGCCATACAATAGCTGGCTCCGAAGTCGAAATATTGTGGACTCAGACAGGTGCGAAAGTGGTGAAGAGAGTACGCCGGAGCACGTGGTATGGGAGTGTGAAATAACAGCCAGTTTGAGAGAACACCAACAAGCTCGGCTGCAAGGTAGGAGAATATTTTACATACTGCGCGACGAAAGTTTGTGGCGTTTTCTGGACGAGGCAGCTCATCTAGCCTCAAAATTTTGGAAGGAGAAATTTATAAAAAGAAAAATGCCGAGCGAAATCAAAGGCCACAGATAGCAGAAGAAGAGAACACAATTACACCGGAATGACGGAAGATATCCTACGACAATGACCAATATCAATCGTCGGAGGAACTTCAGGCCAGAATTATTCACCGACATTTCAACGACCGCTGGAATAAGCGATGGCAAAGCGGTAATTGCGACTATCAAATTAATGACCAAGCGAAAAAGGGGAAATGGACGGATAGTATACAGATTCAGTAAGGCCTCAAAGGAGTGTTTTAGAACCTACCTGAGGAATAATTACCATAACTTTAAGTTAACAAAGGACACCGTTGAAGAGATGTGGCATCGATTTATACATATAGTCAAGGAAGGTATGGAAGTACATATACCGAAGCGGAAAATAAATGGGGAGAATGATCCACCGTGGTACACATGCGAAGTCAAAAGATTACTCAAAAAACAAAGAAGGATACACGCACGCTACAGAAGGAAGAGGTCTCGCAGCGATTTAGAAACCTTGGCTGAATTAAGACTACGTGTGAAGAATGTGATGCGTGAGGCCTTCAACGATTTTCATTCAAACACTCTCTCTAAGAGTCTCGCAGAAAACCCAAAGAAATTTTGGTCGTATGTTCGTAAAGTCAGTTGTACCAACAGCAATATTCCAGCACTAGTTCGCGAAGGGTCCGAGGTTATTGAAAGCCGCGATAAAGCTAATGTACTAAATACTGTATTCAAAAATTCATTTACTGACGAAAATAAGGATAGCATTCCCGTTTTCCCACGTCGTGTCGAGTTGGAGATGGAATCATTACGAATAGATACTGCAGGTATCATAAAGCAATTAGAGCTCCTAAAGTGGGGAAAAGCACCTGCCCCGGATGGTATTCAGTAAGAGTATTTTCAGAGTATGCGGCGGAAATCGGGCCATTTCTGTCTGATATATTCAGTAAATCCCTAGAAGAGCGAAAAGTACCTTCAGACTGGAAAATAGCGCAAGTAACTCCGATTTTCAAGAAAAGTGATCGAAGTGATCTTGGAAACTATCGTCCCATATCTATAACATCTGTTTGTAGTAGAGTTATGGAGCATATTATATGCTCGAACATTATGAATTTCCTAGATGAAAATAATTTGCTTACAACAAATCAAGACGGATTTCGGAAGAAAAGATCATGTGAAACCCAGCTGGCCCTATTTACACACGATGTAATGAAAGTTATTGATGCAGGTTCACAAGTAGATGCATTTTTTTTTAGATTTTCAGAAAGCCTTTGACTCTGTGCCACATAACCGCCTTTTAGCGAAACTACGAGCGTACGGTATATCGGATCAGCTTTGCGAATGGATAAAGGATTTTCTAACTGGTCGATCGCAGTAAGTCGTTGTTGAAGGAGAAAGTTCTTCTAATCTAGATGTCACATCGGGTGTACCTCAAGGAAGTGTAATAGGACCACTTCTTTTTTTTAATTTTTATAAACGATCTCGGGGAAAAAGTGAAAAGCCTTTTTAGATTGTTTGCTGATGATGCGGTTATTTACAGGGAAGTAAGGAATTTGGCCGATTGTTTAGCAATTCAGCGTGATCTGGATGTTATTTTGGCATGGTGCGCTGAGTGGCAACTCACACTAAATTGTAAAAAGTGTAAGACAATGAGCATAACTAACAAAAAGAATCCAATTGTTCAGAAATACGAGGTAAACAGTTCAGTTATTGATGTGGTCGATTCTATGAAATATTTGGGAGTAACAGTACAAAGAACATGAAATGGGACTTACATATTAATACGTTGGTAGGTAGAGCTAATTCTAGACTGCGGTTCCTAGGTAGAATTTTGAAAAATTGTAATGAACAAACAAAGGAGATAGCGTACAAATCTCTTGTGCGTCCACATTTGGATTATTGTTGTGCCATTTGGGATCCGTTTCGTATGGGGCTGATTGAGAGTACAGAGAAAGTACAGAGAAGAGCCGCTCGATTCGTGACCGCTTGCTACAGTCCTTATGAAAGCGTTACAGAACTGATTAGTAAACTAGGCTGGGTGTCTCTGGTAGATAGACGACGCACGTTTCGTTTAAACTTATTGGTAAACATGCGTACTCCCACTTTCACTTACGAGTGTAGTGAAATACTTCTTCCACCAACCTATTTTTGTCGGCATGACAGGAAAGATAAAATTAAAGAAATAAGGTGCCGCACTGATTTTTATATGAATTCTTTTTTCCCTCGTACCATTAGGGATTGGAATGCACAACAAACAGATTAGGTTTGGTGCTGAGCACCCTCTGCCACCCACAGTTTTGTGATTTGCATAGTATATATGTAGATGTGCTCCAGAGAGGCCGTCTTCTGAGCGACAACTGGGGCCGTCTTGGTATTTCAGGAGGTCAACTCTTGATGGCCTGGGTGGCTGACATTGCTGCCGGTTCCAGGGGACTCTGCCTTTGGGGCGCACACAACACAAAGAAAATGAACAATAGTGGACCGAAGTGCGGCTGTGACAATTGGTGGTGGTAATAGTAATATTAGTAGTATTAGTATTGGTATTAGTAGTAGTAGTAGTAATGTTAGTAGTAATATTAGGGACAATAGCAGTAGTAGTACATTTAGTAGTGGTGTCGTACCTATTCTGTTTAATAACAGTAGATGTAATAGTTATTGGAAATTGAATCAAAATTTTCTTTCAATCATTGTTTATAAGTCAATATGTTATATATATATATAAGATACAAATATATGTCAATGTAAAAGAGTGAAAATAAGGGCCCAGATTAGATACTAGGTGCTGGCCTATGTTGCATATGGAAAATAAATAAAAAATAATAGCAACACTGTAGTGTGAATCTGGTAGATCACAGTGCTGGCAACTTGACCAGCCGTAGCGGAGACCAGGTGTCGAGATGGCGACCCTGTGACAGGATACAGAGCGGCGTCTCCTCCTGGCGCTAAGAGAGGCGACTGGCGAAAGAAGACGTATAGTATGAGAGACAGGGCAGGTGTCGAGATGGCGACCCTGTGACAGGAACAGAGCGGCGTCTCCTCCTGGCGCTAAGAGAGGCGACTGGCGAAAGAAGACGTATAGTATGAGAGACAGGGCAGGTGTCGAGATGGCGACCCTGTGACAGGATACAGAGCGGCGTCTCCTCCTGGCGCTAAGAGAGGCGACTGGCGAAAGAAGACGTATAGTATGAGAGACAGGGCAGGTGTCGAGATGGCGACCCTGTGACAGGATACAGAGCGGCGTCTCCTCCTGGCGCTACGAGAGGCGACAGGCGAAACTAGATGTATAGTATGTGCGTCCCCTGACCAGTCTGCACTGTGTGTCTGTACTGACGAGACAGCCGTGTGCTGCGGGACTGCGCCGACCTGTACACAGCACTTCCTGCCTGCTCCAGCTAGACTGGAGTCGGTCTCTGCGTACTGTGATCTTAGCTCAGTTTCATTTCATTTCGTTGAGGCTGATCGTCACGGAACACCTCGACTCAGACACACGCAGCGTGTGACTCGACTGAAGCAGTGAGTCTTCGTGTGACTCTGCAGATCCCCAGCCTGACACGTGGTGGAGTCGGCTAGCGCGCGCTCCGCGTCGTTTCGGGCGATGCGGGCTGCGTCTTATCAGTCGCTGCGCGTGTTAACAGTGCACCTGCCGCACAACTCGGGAAACCCTGCCGGACACAGCGAGGGCAACGTACTCGTGTGTAACTGGGTGTGTCAGTCACCTAACTCAGCTACACGACGCTCTGCTGTAGTACCTTAACCACGCACACCAAAAGTCTGAAGAAACCACAACCGCAAAACATTATTACAACTACGGCCGTGATCGATAATATGCCCAAGCTGCTAGAAGCTATTCTACGAGATACAAATTCTTCCCGGCTGTTCTGCCGGACATGTTCTTCTACCGCACACTACGTTTCGACAGCTTCATCCACTGTCATCCTCAGGTGGACTGAAAGTGGAGGTTGTTACAGCGACGACACGTCATTGACCGTGATGTTGAACTTATCCGGCAGAGCAGCCGCGAAATTTTTTAACAGCAGTACGCCGGGACAAAAACCAATTCTCACAACTATTCTGTTTCTTTGTACTGGCTGGAAAGTTACTTAAAATTAGGCCGTTGCCTGGTTTAAAGTGTTCCATACTGATTACAAATATACGCAAACCCGTTCCTGTAGCGTCGTAAAAAAAATAAAAAATTAAAGAATATTCTTAGGAACAGTGTATTAAGTTAAAGAAGGTTTACCGTATGAACACTGGCGTACATCAAGTCTTTGTCACATATAAGCTGACATACGAGATAGTATGCGTTAGAAGCACTTGTTTTCTTGAAGTATTTTTGTAAGCGAGTTTAAGAAGGCGTACGCGGATATTTCTTTCCTTCAGAAAGATCTAAAAGCAGACACCAGAAACCACTCCACGAACTCACTGTGCAATGACTGCAGGAATCAAACACGACGGCAGTGGTGGCGGTTCCAATCCAGCCATCCAGATTTGCTCATTTCACGGTTTCCCCAAATTACTCCAGGCAAATTGCAGGATGGCTCCTGCAAAAGGCCGTGGCCGAATTCCTTCCCTGCCCTCCCCCGGGCTCTAATGACCTCGACGTCGACGAGCAGTGAAGTCATTCGTCGGTGTCCCGACTGGTTTGATGCGTTTCCTCTCTTCGTGCCCATTACAAGCTCCACGGTGTTCCAGTCTTTGTCTACCGTTGTTTTCTTAAAGTTGTTGCGTCCGTGATTTCCACAACGCGTTCATATCTCCAGCTTCTTGCATTTCTCTTCTCCGCGGCAATAATGATTTTGCTTCTCTCCGAGTCCTAACTCGGTGGTTCACTCTTCGTGCAGAGCTCTGCATTTTCCGGCCATCAGCTGCAGTTATAGATCCAAATCAGCCCCGGGTTTCCTACTATCTCTATCATTGTTGCTATATTTTGTGCCGCTTTCTTTCATATTCAGTTCAATCTCTGCTGTATCCGTTGATTATTCAATATCTGAGTAGTAAGACGCTGATTGTTTCCAATTGAGCGGATAAAGCTCTGCCCGTCGCTATGGCGTGCGCGTTGAGGAGTCTGCAAACCTCTCGCCCGTCGCGTGCCTCCAGGCTCGATTTGTCCAGCGTTATTTGTGGTTGTTGAGGCCGCACTCTCTGCAGAGTCCTTCCCAGTCACGTGCCACCGTTTCGCAGTTCAACTCGTCTTCGCTCCGCGTGGGCGCCGATTAGCATAAGGAACGGCGCGCACCAGTCCACCTGCGCGAAATAAAATATTCTCCGCAAGTCGGCGACTCTCCTCCGCCAATTTTACCAGAAAATAAATTTAAAACATAAATCTGTGGAATTGGTGCCGAGGAAACTGGCGGAGTGCAAGGAAGCGAGTTGGTGCAAGTAACTGCGCGCAGATCAAATCGCACTACGAACCACCAACTCCAGAACCAAACCGTGCGCAACATGGACTACTACTGTCTGAAACACCCTAGCTCCCTGTGTGCAGCCACGAGACGTATTGTGTATTAGAAGATTCAACAGCTAATGAGCATACACATCTTACCGGAAGACATGACACTCACACGGGTAGCAGCAGGAATTGCCAGTGTGTTCCAGAGACAGCTGACGTACGCAGGGGCAGGTTACGAAATCGCAATGCGCCGAACCGGAGAAAAGTGAAAGAACAATCCAACTAACTAATACAAGTCCCACCCTGATATCGGATCGGTAAAGCCAACAACTACATACCAAATATAAATTCCTGGCCTTCCTGTTCGCAAAGAACGATGCGCCATGTCACCAGGACAGGATTGGTTTGAGCAACGTTCTGGACAGTTGCAGCGAATCACTTGTCCACCCAGAGCGCGAGACATGAAAGCAATCGAACATACGTGGTACGCGATCGGCAGGTCAGTTGAGCGTGCTGCAGCGGCTCGATGTTCCTCAGGGTTGAAGCCGCAAAAACAGGACCCCAGACGACGACCTGAGGCAGTCCACTGAGAGTCCAGTCCATTACACTGATGGATTTTTCTTCTATGCTATTTAGTTTACGAAACTTTGCTGTTTGGAGCGACATTGTGCATGCTGTAGGAGTGAGTAGCTGACGTGTGTACTGTGTCACGGGGAACCTGTCTCACGTAGTACCTTGCTTCAATGCTATGTTCTGCCAGTCTTGCACACTGAAATACGACGTCGGGATCGATAAAGGTTTCTTATGTCGCAGCGTCCTGGGATTGATGTTTACGAGCCGATAGACAGAGAAGTAAAATATACCCCATACAAACATCCGACATAGACCTTCCGTTTTTGGTTGCTCAAAATATAACACATCACAAAATAAATCACTTGGCTGCATTATAAAACAAAATATCCCTTTACATAGCAGCGTCACAACCTTGTTGTATGAGAATAATCCACAGATTTTACTAGCCATTATTAAATACCTAGACGAAACCGGCCTCCAGATATGAGCAGTATCATAAAATCACACCCAAACTGGAAACAGGATAACTAGACAACACAAGAGAAATAAAAGAAATTAGTACCATAAAATACTTGTAAACATTTCAACCAAAATACACTGAAATTGTAACCACAGTTCAAATGATATCTGTAAATTATAATGTAAATTACTGTAATTATTATTAATTATTGTAAATATTGAATTATTGTAACTATAATTATAAACTATTGCAATTACTTTAAACAGTACATGATGTAAATTGATTTGTACATAAAGTATGATGCTGATTTCTATATGGCATAAAACAAAGGCCCAATTTAAAAAAAATGTGTAACATGTTTTCTTGCCCACTCGGTGTTGTCGAATTCAGAGTATCTGAAAACACAGCATTACTCCCGAGCCTCAAACTTGTTCCTAATATCTACCATTTCCTGTATTTAAGGAACAAACGGTTAAGCCAGTTCGATGTGATGTAGTTGCGAGCGAATCAAGCACAGATGTTAGTTTGCCGTGTCACTAAACTTCTAAATCTGGAGTGGGAAAGTTTATCACATTTAACTTTGTTTTTGTTGTTCGCGGTAGTGGACTTTGGTTTTTTCACTGTTTGAAAATTTACGATCTGACTAAATCTGTTCTGCGAATTTCGTACATTGCTGTTAGTTGACTATCCCTGTGGCTGTGGAAACGTGTCGCCTCAAGCAACGCAAAACGCCCTATCCAAAAAGTTACACGGCTCGAGAACGGATTGTCGATTCTTTCTTTACGTCTGTGAAATCTGAGCTGCCGCTAGGAACAATGGGCCAAGAGCACATCATCTGAGACTGGAAAATAGGGAGGAAGATGAAGGACTGTAATAAGTTCGTTCGAGGGGCAATGTCGCACGGACATCAGACCTTCCACAGGGCGGGGGATTAGACTCCTCACACATTGGCTGTGTCTTCCTACTCTGGGTTAACGAGGCGCGCGAAGCTAGTGTATCGTGAACTGTTCTGCACGGGAAGCGGCAGCGGCGACCGCTGTCTCTTCTGAAGACGGAACAGAAACTGCGCGGAGTGCGCGGGTTCGAAGCCCCGTCCGGAAGTCCTGAGTTCGATTCTCCAAGGTTTTCCGAAATAGCACCAGGCGAATGCCGGGATTTTTCCTTGAAGGGGCCACGGCTCATTGAATATGTGACAATCGCGCACAATCGGGTCGTCTCTTGCTACCTGCTTTTAGCTACCAATTAGTCACCGCTACAGCAGCAAGCTGGATTCTGGGACGTCCAACCCCCATCCCCTCCTAACCGGACCGCACACCACTGTTCGCATTCACTGCTGCCTTGAGTATCACAGTTTTAATCATGGAAGTTACTTCAACTACACATGGAGAGCCGTGTGTGCTTTATGACGGGTACAGCTATCGAGAGTTTAGAAAGAAAGAAGATGGAACGATCACGTGGTGCTGTCTCAAAATAAAGATCAAAACAATGTCGTGGAATTTTGAAGAGTAAGGATGCTGCCATACTGAATATTACAGAGCATATATGTGGACCCCATGACGACGCATACGTGAAGTACATCAGAAACTTCATGAGGCAAAGAAGAGAGCTCGAGCGGAAGATAGTTCAATTCTAAAAATTTACACTGTGGAACTAGGAGATCTCCATAATAAAAGCTACGAATTTGTAACTGAAATGCCAGCCCAGTCAACTGTCAAGAGAAAACTTGTACCGTCAGAGGAGAATGTCACAAGGAAACCAAAAGGAGCCAAATAATTCTGACGAAGTGATCTTGGATGATGAATTGTTGAAGATGGGAGATGGAGGACAGTTTCCTTCTTACGGATGATATGGATGGTGAAAGAATAATTGTTCTGAGCGGTGAAAGAGCCATACAAAGTTTAAAAATTACACTAACAATTATTTATCAATGGTACTTTTAAAAGTAAACAGTTCTCCCAAATCTACACGATACATGCAGATTACGGCAGCACTGACGAAGAAACAAACATACATCCTGTACAAAAAGAAGATTACTTATGTATGTATGTTTCGTGAAATTATCAAGGCTGTAACAAAATGGGCCCCTAGGACAGTGGCTGTAGATTTTGAAAGTGGTGCAGTATCTGCCCTCAGGGTAGCGTTTCCCTCAACGGAAGTAAAAGGCTGGTTTTTTTTTACATAAAAAAATGTATATGGAGAAAGGTTCAGGAGCTTGGACTATCGCGTGAGCACAAAGAAAATGAGGAACTTCGCCTCCGTATTCGTATGTGCCTAGCTTTGGCTTTCCTTAAACTAGAAGATGTGACAGATGGCTGGTTGGAGATCCAATCACAGGCTCCTAATAACGCAAAACTATTGGAGCTTTTCGACTACTTGATAGACACGTGGCTTGAGAAGGAACAAATCACAATTCACATGTGGAATTGTCACAAAAGACGTCATCGCACGACTATTGCTGTTGAAGGATGAATAATAGGATTAACAATGTACTTGGCAGACGTGTTACTTTGTTTGAAGAGGGAAGCCGAGTCGTCCAGGTCGTATGTGTATGAGATCTGAATTGATTCTTCAAGGAAAGAGAAGAAAACCACATAACAGAAGTTGGACGAAACAATTGTAAAAACTATTGACAGATATGAAAAGAGCGGCGACATCAGATAATGTCTAAGAGGCGTTTGTCCTACATGCACAAGCTTGAATAAATGTAGGTCAACTGTAAATAATAATCAGTTATGACGAGTGTCTCTGGTTGATTCGGATTAATTTCATTATTTTAAATAAATGTAAATTAGTTGTAAATATTTATTATGATGAAGCTTCTTGGCTGATTTTAAACACTTTACTTACTTTTACTTTTTGACGGTGCGGGGCCGGTGTCGGGGCTGGTGAAAATGGAGAAGCGATAGGTAGATTGCGGAAATTTCTGGTCCTTTACGACCAAATTTTTATTTTATGTTACTAATTGACTTACAAAAGTGTCTTTCCTTCTCTTCAAATTCACTTCCAGGTTCATCAGATTTTCTTGAAAAGCACTCCGTATGCAGACTAATCTAAGATAACATTTGTGTTATACGATAGCAAAAATAAATTGTAGAGAAAAAAGAGTACTTTTGTTTTATTGTGTTTGAATGTTTATTTTCAATTTCCTGTATATTCGTCTGGTGACTGACAGTGTTACGGCGCACGACTTGGGTACTTAAGGTCCTCGGTCCAAGTCCCGGATTCCATTGTACGAATGTAATTATTACAGGCAAGCTTTAGTGTGATGATGATTTGTCAATACTGCGATCCGTAAATTATAATGCACACGGGAGAGAGGGGAGAGTGTGGCCCGACCTTTAAAACTGTGCGCGATTGTTCACGACACCGGCTCATTCCCTTCGCCTTCCTCCGCCGGACCGAGCGTGGTGGTGTAACGAATAGCGTTCTGCCTCGCATTCGGGAGGACGGCGGTTCGAATCCCCGTCCGGGCATCCAGATTTGGGTTTTTCCATGGTTTCCCCAAATCACTCCAGGTGAATGCCGGGATGCTTCCTTCAAAGGCCATGGCCGAATTCCTTCCCATTCCTTGCCCCCATCCTTCCCGTCTCTAAAGACCACGTTGTTAAAAAGGGACGTTAAACTGTTACAAAAAAAAAAAAAATCCTCCGCCGGCCCTCATGACCTCGACGCAGCCAGGCATGCGAGCGTGGTGTGCGCTCTGGCTGACATGTATGGCGTCTAACTAACGATGTCACCGAGTGTAGAGCGTAATTGTCTTGTACGATTGGTGTCGCCGTGAGTGTTGTTAGCTCCTGGGTCCGCGAGTGTCGGGCACGGTAACTGTGTTTATCCGGTAACAGCGAAAGTAGTTATGGAGCGCCGTGAAGGGACTTTCTAATGATGAAGGAAGTCGGATGCTGCGTTGCGCAAATAATCAATTGCTGGAGAAAGGATGGCGTCTCTCTCCTAAAGCGACGGCAGCGCCGACTCATCACGGCGCTACTTCTAATTCGCGACACTAGTCCAGCATGCGACATTGTGAGAATCAACAGCAGCAGGAAATCGAGAAGGTCTTCTCAAAAGCTACAACACAGGAACCTTGTGGCTCAGTGAGGTAGTCAAGGACTTGAGTCCCGCTGGAATTTCCGATACTGTTGTTGCAGATCGCTCCAAATTTCTAATATGGCTTACTCCTAGTGGCCTTCAACAAAAGTTACTAAACCCGTCTCACAGGACAGAAATGAAAAATTGTGAGCTGGGCTGAGAAGAGTTGCAAACGGAATCGAGCTGCGAAAAGAACGACTCACAGGCGCTCCACAGCTGGCTTCAACGATGCTAAAACAACAGCGTGGAATCACGCGAGCAGATTAGAGAGGCGCTAAGTGGTTCAGGGTTAGGATATAGTGCACATTCCAACTA
>JARYHS010012519.1:233752482-233815045 GCA_031002005.1 Vandiemenella viatica | reverse complement strand
GTCATGGTGTACGACGGAGTGCTTAGTGCTGCCCTGGACACCTCAGGGGAACACCGCTCAGGGTTGTCCAGGCGTCATTGTGTACGACGGAGTGCTTAGTGTTGCCCTGGACACCTCAGGGGAACACCGCTCAGGGTTGTCCATGCGTCATGTTGTACGCCGGAGTGCTTATTGTTGCCCTGGACACCTCAGGGGAACACCGCTCAGGGTTGTCCAAGCGTCATGTTGTACGCCGGAGTGCTTAGTCTTGCCCTGGACACCTCAGGGGAACACCGCTCAGGGTTGTCCATGCGTCATGTTTTACGCCGGAGTGCTTAGTGTTGCCTTGGACACCTCAGGGGAACACCACTCAGGGTTGTCCATGCGTCATGTTGTACGCCGGAGTGCTTAGTGTTGCCTTGGACACCTCAGGGGAACACCACTCAGGGTTGTCCATGCGTCATGCTGTACGCCGTAGTGCTTAGTGTTGCCCTGGACACCTCAGGAGAACACCGCTCAGGGTTGTCCAGGCGTCATGTTGTACGCCGGAGTGCTTAGTGCTTCCCTGGACACCTCAGGGGAACACCGCTCAGGGTTGTCCATGCGTCATGGTGTACGACAGAGTGCTTAGTGTTGCCCTGGACACCTCAGGGGAACACCGCTCAGGGTTTTCCAGGCGTCATGGTGTACGACGGAGTGCTTAGTGTTGCCCTGGACACCTCAGGGGAACACCGCTCAGGGTTGTCCAGGCGTCATGTTGTACGCTGGAGTGCTTAGTCTTGCCCTGGACACCTCAGGGGAACACCGCTCAGGGTTGTCCAGGCGTCATGGTGTACGCCGGAGTGCTTAGTGTTGCCCTGGACACCTCAGGGTAACACCGCTCAGGGTTGTCAAGGCGTCATGGTGTACGACGGAGTGCTTAGTGTTGCCTTGGACACCTCAGGGGAACACCGCTGAACGTTGTCCAGTCATCATGTTGTAGGACGGAGTGCTTAGTATTGCCCTGGACACCTCAGGGGAACACCGCTCAGGTTTGTCCAGGCGTCATGGTGTACGCCGGAGTGCTTAGTGTTGCCCTGGACACCTCAGGGGAACACCGCTCAGGGTTGTCCAGGCGTCATGGTGTACGCCGGAGTGCTTAGTGTAGCCTGGACACCTCAGGGGAACACCGCTCAGGGTTTTCCAGGCGTCATGGTGTACGACGGAGTGCTTATTGTTGCCCTGGACACCTCAGGGGAACACCGCTCAGGGTTGTCCAGGCGTCATGGTGTATGACGGAGTGCTTAGTGTTGCCCTGGACACCTCAGGGGAACACCGCTCAGGGTTGTCCAGGCGTGATGGTGTACAGAGTGCTTAGTGTTGCCCTGGACACCTCAGGGGAACGCCGCTCAGGGTTGTCGAGGCGTCATGGTGTACGCCGGAGTGCTTAGTGTTGCCCTTGACACCTCAGGGGAACACCGCTCAGGGTTGTCCAGGCGTGATGGTGTACAGAGTGCTTAGTGTTGCCCTGGACACCTCAGGGGAACGCCGCTCAGGGTTGTCGAGGCGTGATGGTGTACAGAGTGCTTAGTGTTCCCTGGACACCTCAGGGGAACACCGCTCAGGTTTGTCCAGGCGTCATGGTGTACGCCGGAGTGCTTAGTGTTGCCCTGGACACCTCAGGGGAACACCGCTCAGGGTTGTCCAGGCGTCATGGTGTACGCCGGAGTGCTTAGTGTAGCCTGGACACCTCAGGGGAACACCGCTCAGGGTTTTCCAGGCGTCATGGTGTACGACGGAGTGCTTAGTGTTGCCCTGGACACCTCAGGGGAACACCGCTCAGGGTTGTCCAGGCGTCATGGTGTACGACGGAGTGCTTAGTGTTGCCCTGGACACCTCAGGCGACACCGCTCAGGGTTGTCCAGGCGTGATGGTGTACAGAGTGCTTAGTGTTGCCCTGGACACCTCAGGGGAACACCGCTCAGGGTTGTCCAGGCGTGATGGTGTACAGAGTGCTTAGTGTTGCCCTGGACACCTCAGGCGAACACCGCTCAGGGTTGTCCAGGCGTGATGGTGTACAGAGTGCTTAGTGTTGCCCTGGACACCTCAGGGGAACGCCGCTCAGGGTTGTCGAGGCGTCATGGTGTACGCCGGAGTGCTTAGTGTTGCCCTTGACACCTCAGGGGAACACCGCTCAGGGTTGTCCAGGCGTCATGGTGTACGACGGAGTGCTTAGTGTTGCCCTGGACACCTCAGGCGACACCGCTCAGGGTTGTCCAGGCGTGATGGTGTACAGAGTGCTTAGTGTTGCCCTGGACACCTCAGGGGAACGCCGCTCAGGGTTGTCGAGGCGTCATGGTGTACGCCGGAGTGCTTAGTGTTGCCCTTGACACCTCAGGGGAACACCGCTCAGGGTTGTCCAGGCGTCATGGTGTACGACGGAGTGCTTAGTGTTGCCCTGGACACCTCAGGGGAACACCGCTCAGGGTTGTCCAGGCGTCATGGTGTACGACGGAGTGCTTAGTGTTGCCCTGGACACCTCAGGCGACACCGCTCAGGGTTGTCCAGGCGTGATGGTGTACAGAGTGCTTAGTGTTGCCCTGGACACCTCAGGGGAACACCGCTCAGGGTTGTCCAGGCGTGATGGTGTACAGAGTGCTTAGTGTTGCCCTGGACACCTCAGGCGAACACCGCTCAGGGTTGTCCAGGCGTGATGGTGTACAGAGTGCTTAGTGTTGCCCTGGACACCTCAGGGGAACGCCGCTCAGGGTTGTCGAGGCGTCATGGTGTACGCCGGAGTGCTTAGTGTTGCCCTTGACACCTCAGGGGAACACCGCTCAGGGTTGTCCAGGCGTGATGGTGTACAGAGTGCTTAGTGTTGCCCTGGACACCTCAGGGGAACGCCGCTCAGGGTTGTCGAGGCGTCATGGTGTACGCCGGAGTGCTTAGTGTTGCCCTTGACACCTCAGGGGAACACCGCTCAGGGTTGTCCAGGCGTGATGGTGTACGCCAGAGTGCTTAGTGTTGCCCTGGACACCTCAGGGGAACACCGCACCGACCGTCTTATGACTATGCCTGAGTAGGGTTTAAGCGATATATCAGTCAATCGATAATATCGGACCAAAAGTGTCGATGTTATTGCATGGTCGATGCGATAATATCGATACGACGCATTCAAATATCGAAAATTACAAACCCCTTTGCACTAAATAATCCTGCAAATTAATTTGAGTATGGGAGGGACCAAACTTGAATATGTTAAACCCTAATTTAGTTCGGTATCGCGCTTTTCTACTCTGTGGTTCCATTCCGTTTCGTGCCCGTTATTCGTTCTTTATTCATTTACATTCAACGTTTTATTATTTAATCTGTTGCGTACGCTCGAGTTCGTTGGTTCTTGTTTCTTTTTTCCTTTGGGATGAATTACAATATTCTAAACTATGACAGTCTAATTGATATTACGGCTTATTTTATCAGTGTTGATAACAGACTGTTTATTACAGTTGAAGGCAAAGGTTTTAATTATTAAATGAAGTATTTATCACCATAGTATAAAGTCCATTTTCGTGGAACTATCAAAACAAAAATTGATAAAAAATATGAAAAACTTCAAAAAGTTGTGAAGGAGAAGTAGAAAAGTGTGAAGCGTTTTTCTACTATTAAGTGTATATGGTCTACATTAACACTGGAATTTTTTGCTGCAAAATGAATTAAAATCAATCATGATTCGCATACGAGTTGGGTTAAGATATTTTCAAAGTCGCTATTAATCATGTACTCGCAGTATGCTCGTTGGTACTTTCTGGCAGAAGCCTCTGTCACTCAAACTGGGAACAGACTTCATGAGGAAAAGTTAAGCAAACCACTGTTTACGATGAATATTTGCAGACCGATTTTTTTAAGTAAACTATCTCAACTTTATTATTTAATTTTGACTTATATCTTTATTTCTAATACAATATATAGAAATATCGGAAAATATCGATATTATCGGCTAGATACGGCCAATATTATCGATTATCGATACCTGCGTGGTATCGGTATAAATATCAATATATTTATTGATATTAACTTTAATCTCTTCGCTGGTGTCGTGTGCCTTTTATCTGTCAGTGTGTAGTAGCAAGTAGCTTTCAACGGTAGTCTTAGGTTTTGGGTTTTCTTTTAGTGTCGGCTGACCTCGACATTCTATATGGAGTACCAGGAAACATTTGGCCTCAGAGAAGTAACTTACAGTTATTACCAGCCAATGGAAACTCTGCAGCGATTAAACTTTTTGTTTGTTAATTGTTCAGCTTTCGACGCCAGGCAGACACGAGACCTTACTACCAGCGTTGAGTAGCTGCGGTGTTACAGTTGGTTTCGTGGTGAGAGTGAGCGAGCGAGGCGCTCAAGGTCTCCGAGGATCCGGGAGTCGCGAGGCGAACCGTTACCACGAGACACCCTGTAACGGCCCCCACACACAAACCTTTAACGAGAAATTATTTGTAGCAAGCTGAGAGTTGAGTAAATACGGTTTTGTGTATTTTTCATGCAATTAATTGTGAATTTTTTGTAAATGGACATTGTTTTATGGAGATAAATTATGTAAATGCTATGTGATATATTAAAAACAGCATTAAGCATGAAAATTGATTGAAAGTTCGTAGCTGTAAGTATTGATGTGAGCTACTATGTTTAGAGGACAATGTGCGACAGTATGGACTGATTCGTGTGGGTAATTTTGTGTGTAAATATGTTTAATCTTCATTTCTGCGAATTCCATAATGATTTTGTATTAATTCTGATTGTTTTTAATGTGATTTCAATAGTTTAGCTATTGCTAGAATTCGAGAAACATCGGGCGAAAGTCTTTGAATTACTCTGGAATTATATTAGCGATCGGCAGATACGAGTTAGTTAGGTGAGTTTTAGTTTTGAAAGTGTTGCAAGCTATAATCGCTGGAGAATTTGTTTACATTTGTATGTAGTATCTTTGTACCAAGCAATTAGTTAGATACCTCTCAACCCTCCTCACCTCAACGTACCGCTTGAACCCACGCCCTCAGTCCTGTGCTTGGCGAGTTGTTGCCCAGTCCTGTAGTCGACTGTTGCCTCTACTAAGCAGCCACACACGCTGTCTGCGGCACTTTGTCACATACCTCACTTGATAGCTCAAATTAATTTTAGACTTCTTCCCAAAAACGTTGCGAACTCGACTTCTTCCCAAAGCTTTGCTGGACACACACAATTCTAAAAGAACCTTCGTTGGGTATCCGCATAATTGCCAGACAGTGTCTGCCCCTGAAAACCTGTCTTCGCACCTCGTGTTTCCTTTCGTATATTGCAGACCGAATCCTTCGGAGTCGCTCAGCTAGACAAAAACTCTCTGCTTAAAGTACTTAATATAGCGCAAAACACGAATATACAGCAGTGCCACACACCTGATAGTGATTATATCAGTCCTCAAGGTGCAGATGCGGGATTTCGATGAAGTGGTTAAAACAAAATGAAAGATAACAATGTGCACACCTCACTAAAGCCACGTTATCACATTCCAAATCATTTTCGCATTCACGCTGTCCAATATCAAAAGTCACATTAATTACATTTTTAAATGATGATGTTGGTATGTCAATGTCATAACTTGGCTTTCGCTAAGCATATTTGCAACATAGGCTTATACGTAGGAGCAACAAATTGATTGTAAATCACAAAGTTTCATGATGAAATAACGATCATGTATCTTCACTTGTGGTTTGGTACATTGTAGTCTTACAAAATCAGTAATCCTTCTCATATAGAGCTTATGTTGCCGAAAGAAGTAAACATCATGGGGTTGGCAATATTTTGTTGTTTTCGGTGGCAATATCTTCACCATACATCTTTGTTTGGAAAAGTTGCATCTGGAAGGGTACAATCTGTATGACCTGACCAGGAATCACAGAACGATAGGCTCTTTTCATGGCTGTTTATGGCGCTAGCAGACAAATGCGGAGTCTTGCATGGAAATGACGCACACCACTGTTTTGTTTGTGATCGCTTGTTATTCTAAGCGTGTTTCCGTGCGGTTCCGAGAGATCGAGGTCGAAGGTGTCTCTTGTCAGTGGCCTCCGCGATCTACGGGAAAGAGACTAGCGTTTATTTTGAAACGCTCTGCATTAAAATGCGGCTTATGCTTCGTTGTTTAAAGTGAGACAGTGTGCACGGCAGTAATACGCCGAGTGGCACCGCACAGTGCATATGCAGAATCTCGTGATAACCATGCAAGTAATGAATACGAAATATCGTATGTGAACTAATACGTGTGGACGGCTCCAGCACAACAGTATATAGGAGCAGGCTGGCTGCCTGTAAGCATGATGGATACGGCTGACCTCAGCATTCAATGCTGCAGTTTAACACAGCAGAGTTCAGTCTGAAGAGTAAAGAATTTGTAATTTAATGCGTTAAGAAGCAAGTGAAGGAGTTGTACACGAGAAATGCACTGTTTGAAACAGTGGCGTAGCTAGGTCAACAAGGGCCCCGGTGCCAAAAATTTATTTTGGGCCTTCAGGCCAGACGGGCGACCTTTTCTTTTGCTTTGTGTGCTGGTAGGGGCCCCCTGAACTGAGGATGGGGGCCCTTGAATTATTCTTTAGGGGCTCCTGAGCAGTGGTTGGGGCCCCCCATGAGCAGCGAGGGCCCATAGTGAGGGGCTCCTGTGTTCTCAGGGGCCCCTTAGACGACGGTAGAGCTATATATATATAAAAAAGGTCGCCAGTTTGCCATGAAGGCTTGTGGGCCCTCTGCCCTCTAAAATGCGCTTGAGGGCCCCGGGCCCCTGGAGTGCGCATACGGGCCCCTTGAGGTATGCTTGGGGGCCCTCTGAGCGTGAGGGCCCCGGTGCACTGCACCGCCTAGCCCCATAGTAGCTACGCCCCTGGTTTGAAATAAATGTCAAGAAGTGAAAAACGTGACTTATTTGAATTGTCGAGTAGGTTGTTGTCCAACAAAACGACTTATTTCTAACCAGCAGAGAGCATGCTATGCTGAGGGTCGCCATTTTTGGTTGTAATCCGTAATGCGTAACGCGGATTCACCTCTCGCGTGCTGGCCGGGGTCCTGGGTTCGACACCTCACTTTCGCTTGGTTGCCACTAACACACGCTCGTGAATCATGTCGTGCGTATTCACGGCCGATTTCTTTCCACACGGTGAAGAAAAAGAAAGAAAGCATCTTGCTGCTGGCCGAATGAGGTTCGCAGGATCCACCAGAGCTCAAATATGAGAGACGTCTGCTGGGAGGGCGTCTTAGCGGCGCTCTGCGTCACCCGTTAAGAGTATTTTTATACTTACGGCTTTCCGCCTCGTCGACGTCGAGGTCATTAGAGGTGGGATGGGACTGGAGACAAGGAACGGGTAGGAATTTGGCCATGGCCTTTTCGAGGAGCAACCCAGCATTCGCCTGGCGTGATACGGGGAAACCATGGAAAACCCAAATCTGGATGTCCGGACGGGGATTCGAAATGGCGTCCTCCCGAATGCGTGGTCCCTTAAGACATTCAGCTCCGCGCTCGCTGGCCCGGGCTGAAACCGCCCTCGCACTGCTACCACGCAACTAATACCAAACAAAATTACTATTCCACTATCGTTCCTCGGACAGTTTTTACCGTTCTATTATCATAAGATGAATTTAAGCATTGTTAGGCATCGGCTCATCCTCCGCCTTGCCAGCAGAGATATTAGCACCATCGCTCGTCACTACACCCACTCGTTTCAGTGACGGAAGTAATGGCGCCCTGTATTCGGCTGTCCAGCTAGTATGATTCCGTGAAAAGTATATTTCAGCTTAGTTAAATTATAAAAGTTCTATTACTCTACCTTAAGGTTCTTCGTTTCTGCTGGATTTTTACAGGGTGTCCAGAAAAGGACTCCCTGATTTCAAAATTAAATATCTCGAAAACAAAGATCGATAGAGGAATACAGTAAACGGTATGTTTATCGTGACAGCTGTAAGAAGTGTATACAGAAGTTTGAAATAATAGTTACAAAAGCTGCTAACAGATGGCGCTGTAATCGCCATACGTAATGCCTAAATAGTGATCCGAAGCTCAGGGCGATCAGTTCCACCATTGAAACGTGCCAATGGTGAACATTTTGAAAACATTGTGATGAGATTGTTTGCAAAGATTGTTTTCATACGATTATTTCACTTATGTATGCTGATATGAGCTGTACAGCGCCATCTGTTAGCAGCTTTTGTAACTATTATTTCACACTGCTGTATACACTTCTTACACAAGTTTGCTGCTTGCAACCGACGTGTAAGGAAGTAAGCGGTGTGATATAGTGCGGAAGTTAGACGTGTTTACCTGCGCGAGTGTTAGTGGCAGCGAAGCGGACTCATCTTCCGGCGACTATCAACAGTGCTAACTGCGGTCGCGTTATATTCACAGAACTTTTGCTGAATCAGTGGACAGTTATAATAATTTTCATCTAGAGAAGACAACCTAACTGTGTTAATACATCCTTGGCTGAGCTCATCTCGTCGGACCCTTCTGCCGGAGGGCGAGAGGAAATGGCAGAAGCAAGTGATGGAACCGACCCGAGAAAAGAAGAGGCGTATACCGTGTACCAGAGTGACCAAGAGATGATGGAGACAGCGAGGAAGACAAAGGAGGCAAACCTAAACGACACCGATGAAGAAGAAAAGTACAATCTGAGGAAGAAACGTAAAGCTGCAGACAGGAGAATCGTCACGAAAGAGAAAATTGAAGAACCGATGATCACTGAGTCGATTCCTAGCAGAGGTAAGGAGGTAGCGTGCAGCCTAGCGACCCCACCTCAAACAAATCCCAGTGGAGCGTCAGGAGATGGAGGCCATCAGTTGAACACCTTAGGTAACCATCTGACAACTAGTCAGGCAAGCCAAGTAAGAGAAGAAGCAGTCAAGCGGAACCCCCCCGCGCCGGCAATGCGGAAGAGGCTTTATAATGACCATGCAGAGGGCCCATATATGGTTATAATCGAGAACGCATCAGACAGTGCTTCTCTTCACCCAATTCAACTGGGGAAAATTTTTTATAACAAGGTCACTGGGCTGAAACGACTCAATCAACTGGGGAAAAACAGAATGTCTATGGAATTTTTGAATGCCAGCACTGCTAATGCCTTCGTTGAAAACAAGATGTTTCTTCAATCCTTGGGTCTGCAGGCTTATATACCGGCTAACCGAGTAGAACGGAAAGGGATAATCAAGTTTGTGCCTACGGACCTAGCAGAAGAAGAAATAAGGATTAACGCTGTTTCGTCGGCACCAATTATCGATGTACGGCGATTTACCAAGAAAATATTCAATGACGGCAAGGTGGAAACAGTTCCCCTGCAAACTGTGCTCATAACCTTTGATAGCCAACTCCTAACAGAGGAAATCGAGATTTTCTACCTGAGATTTAAGGTGACTCCCTACATATTTCCAGTAACGCAGTGCTTCAAATGCTATAGATTTGGTCATACGGCAAAATTTTGTAAAGGAAAAGAAAGATGTATGAAGTGTGGTGGGGAACACAACATATCCAGCTGCTCAAATGAGTTCCAAAAATGCGCAAAACTGTGGAGGTGACCACAAAGCCAACGATAGGAAATGCCCCGAACGGAAGCGACAAGAAGAGGACAAAGCAAAAATGGCGACGGATAACAAGAGGAGTATACTGCAAAGTTACCAATACAAGGCAGCGGAATTCCCACCTATACAGAGTAAAAGGTACAGTGCGGTGACGGTGCCACAGGGAATGAAGCAAGTCAGGGAGCACTGCCAAAGTACCGTCAGTACTCCCAAGGAATCTATAGCGACCCAAACCGAAGAAGTAATCAGCAAAGAACAAACTAGCAGAGAGGCAGTAGAAGACATCGTTAATATAATAGTCAAAATAGTGGTCAAACTGATAGCACAGCAGATGAAAGGCAAGCTGGCAGCCACCACAGTGAAAAAATTCAGGACGAAGCGTTTCAAGTGCTTCAAGAAATTAAAGAAATGGGGCCAAGCGGAACCACATCGGAGGCTGCAAATCTTTTAATTAAAAATGGCTAGAAGGACTAAATTTACAGTGTTACAGTGGAACGCACGTAGCCTATTACCAAAATGGGACGAATTTCAAAGAACCATAACAGAACATAAGGCCGACCTAGTTCTTATATCGGAAACATGGCTGCGCAACTCGTCGAACATAAACATCAAGAATTTTAATGTGTTTCGGAAAGACAGAGATGATGGGCACGGGGGTGTTACCATCTTGGTGAGAAGCCATATTAATAGTTCCGTGCGTAGATTAGCGGCACCAATTGAAAACGTAGAAATGCTCTCTGTAGACCTCTCTTACGATGGACCTATCCAAGCGGCCTCCGTCATATATAAGCCGCCCCAAATAAACATGAGCGAAGAAAATTGGACTGCAATATTTAATCAGCTTCCACCTAATAGCTTTGTGGGAGGAGACTTTAATGCTCATCATCCACTGTGGCATGATTTTCAAGCAAACAAGCAGGGAGAAGAGCTGGCTCAAGCTATCACATCATCCACATTATCAGTGCTCAATAATCAACATGGAACAAGGCTTGGTTCTCCATATCAGAGGCACTCTTCCCCCGATATCTCAATCATATCAGCTAATCTGTTGCTGAGATCGAGGTGGGAAATCTTAAAAGATACTCTAGGTAGCGATCACTTCGTCCTTAAAACAACTATTGACACGTCATCACTGCAAACTTTAACACTCAAATGAGACGTTGGAATTGCAAGAAAGCGAACTGGAAACTATATCAAGAAAAAGTTCAACATGCGGCTGGGTCAGATTTCTGAATCCTCAACTAACTTGCAGGTCTGTTACAACGAATTTGAGGATGTTATAGTCAGGAGTGCAGAAGAGTGTATACCAATGGCAAACTCAGGAATAAAGAAACCTGATAGCAGAAAACCTTGGTGGAACAGCGACTGCTCCAGAGCCGTCGCTTTGAGACGCCTAGCTATTAAAACTTATAGACACGATTCAACCTTAGAAAAACTTTATAGTGCTCAAACGAAGGTCAGCTGAGGCAAAGAGGCAATTATTCGACCGGTCAAAACGAGAAGGCTGGAAAAAGTTTTGCTCTAGCATTTCGTATGGTATCTCTTCCCAAGAGATGTGGAGGAAGATACGTTGGTACAAGGGAAGGGCGACAGGACGGTTTAACTGGGTCAATACTGATAACGAAGCAGCGGAACTATTTCTAAGCAAGACTGCGCCTCCGTTCGTCCCATTAAATACGGAATCTGAATCAGGAAACGATTCTAACGCTAATTCCACCAGATTGGGGGAACCACCCTTTCTTATGTCAGAATTGGTCTGTGCCTTGAAGAAGGAAGACACTGCACCAGGAATGGACAAGATCACTTACTCCATGATTTACAACCTGCCGCAAAAGGCGAAAGAGGTGCTCCTACAACTGTACAATGACATGCTGGCAGCTACGTTTGTCCCAGTACAGTGGAGAAATGTTATAATTATACCTGTGGCAAAACCTAACAAGGACAAAAATAACGTTTCCTCCTACCGCCCTATATCTCTTCTACAGTGTTTGGCAAAGCTGATGAGTGCGATGTTAAAAAACAGAATTGAATGGCATATGGAACATCATAGGTTGCTTAGTGATCGAACGATGGGATTCCGCAAAGGGTATAGCACCATGGACAATTTAAGCACCTTAATTACTGACATACAGCTTACTTTTGTTAGGAGAAACTTCCTTCTTGCCGCTTTTCTTGATATCAAGGAAGCCTACAATAATGTGCAGATCAACATACTTAGGGAAATAATGGAAAATATAGGACTCTCGAAAAAACTTTCGTCATGGTGTTTTCATTACCTGGCGCACAGAGTACACTTTATCTCTACTTTATGCGGTGACTGCTTCAGTCGACATGTATTCCAAGGTTTGCCTCAGGGAGACCCAATGAGTCCTATTCTATTTGACATTTATACCTTGAAAGTTTGCAATAGCCTGAGAG
This sequence comes from Vandiemenella viatica, assembly GCA_031002005.1. Classification (NCBI taxonomy): domain Eukaryota; kingdom Metazoa; phylum Arthropoda; class Insecta; order Orthoptera; family Morabidae; genus Vandiemenella; species Vandiemenella viatica. The sequence goes on along the minus strand of JARYHS010012519.1, from coordinate 233,803,084 downwards.
GATTTGTAACCTATCTTCAATACGCTGATGATTTTGTGGTCTATGTTTCTCATCCTGACAAACAAAACGCAAAAAATTTGCTCGAAACTCAGTTAAATGAAGTACAAACCTGTCTGAAAGATAGAGGCCTAGAGCTTTCGGTAGATAAAAGCAAGTTATGTGTATTCTCACAAAGACAATTTCAGAATAATGACTTTAAAATTACAATAGGTGGATCTACTATGGAAGTAGTCCCCGAAGTAAAGTTTCTGGGGATGTGGTTAGACACTAAACTCTCATGGCGAAGACATATAACAGAACTAAAACAATCATCCATACAGCGAATAAATATCCTCAAGGCCCTAGCAGCTCTGAGCTGGGGCACGGATCCCAGACCCCTGAGAAACATTTATTATAGCTTACTGAGGAGCAGACTCGAATATGGGGGATTTCTCTACGAAACTGCGTCAATTTCTACCCTCAGAAAGTTAGACATCATTCAATCGGCAGCTTTAAGGGTGGTAGGCGGTTTCCTTAAAACTACTCCCGTTGCTGCGATGGAGGTAGAAACAGCAACTCCTCCATTAGACCTAAGAAGAAAGAAAGTGGGAATGAATTTTTGGCTAAGAGTTTGTTCCACCAAACGACATCCACTAATAAGAAAAGTGCAGCTTCTTGCTCATGAGCAATCTTGGAACCTATCTAAGTATCACAAAACACCTTCACTTGTGGATTTCCTTCAAACAACAGCTCAGTGGGCCATTTACAGTTCAGATATCAATGAGTCGTACAGTGAGGAACAACTATGGCAACGGTCAGATCTATCCCCTCTAGTTCACATTTACCTCATGACAGACCGATTAATGAAAAAAGATCACAGTGAGGAGGAACTGAAGTGCCTCACACTAGAAGCACTGAACTCGAGATGGAAGGCATGGCACAAAATTTTTACAGACGGCTCAAAGGAAAAAGGAAAGGCTTCCGCAGCTGCATTTGTAGACCCTGGTCGCTGCGTTCACGAAGCTTACAGGTTACCAAGACAGTTTTCGACGTTCTCCTCAGAGCTTTATGCCATTCTAAAAGCGCTGCAATACATTCATTCGACAGCTCATTCAAATACAGTGATTTGTACAGATTCTAGAAGTGCCCTACAGGCAATAATGGAATTGTCAAAAGGAAGATGCCGGAACTATTTAGTTTATGACATAGCCAGGGAACTTCAGAAGTTATCGGTAGAAGGAATACAAGTGCAGTTCCAGTGGGTACCGAGCCATGTTGGGGTGTCGGGAAATGAGGCAGCGGACAGAACAGCACGTCGCCACCTTACTGCTGCAGAAACAGAAAAAGTTTCGGTACCCTATACAGACTTCAAGGCCATTGTTACCGACATGGTTAAGACTGAGTGGGAGAAGAGATGGTTTGCCGACTGCCAGGGAAAGGGACTTTGGTATCGAGCCATCTGCAACAACATAGTAAGCGAGCCATGGTACGCTCAACTAGAACTGAACAGGAAAGAAATTACTTTAATGAACAGACTTAGGACAGGACACACTTTATTACGTGACAAAAAATACCTCATGCGGTGGTGGATTCGCCGATGTGCCCATCGTGTGATTCTGTAGAGGATATTTATCACTTCATGCTGAGCTGCAAGCAACATCAATCAGCGAGGAAACAACTGCTAGAAGATGGACTAAATATAATTCTCTGATGCAATCTCTCTCAGCTCCGACAAGAAATCGGTCAAGATAATCTCCATGTATATTAAGTGTACTAAAGGTGTAATTTAAAATTAATTCGAACATATTGTATGAGGTTATTGGCTGTATTAGCCTTTGGCTAAAGCCATTAAAAAAAAAAAATACACTTCTTACAGCTGTCACAATAAACATACCGTTAACTGCATTCTCTATCGATCTTTGTTTTCGAGATATTTAATTATTTGAAATCAGGGAGTCCTTTTCTGGACACCCTGTACCTTGACAGGCAGATTTTCGCACTTCAAATAAACGAGTCCCCCTGCGAGTCGCTAACCCGCACGGCGAATCTGCCACGTGTGTGGCGTCCGCGAGGCGCAGTGCTCGCGTCTCAGAGGCAGTATCACCTCTGGCGCCACAGGGAACCGACCAGTGACTCCTCACGACGAGACGGTACACAGCGCTCACGCGCACGGCAGCAAGCCAGCCAGTCCACTATGCTGCTTAGCTTTACGCGTCGTCGACGTCACGGACATTAGAGGCGGGAGCCAGGGACACGGCCTTCTCAAGGAAGACCACGCGGCAGTCGCCTGGAAACCTTAGAAAACCTAAATGATGATGTGCGGACGAGGATTCGAACCCACGTCCTCGCGAGAACACGAAGCAAGTCACAGCTAACTCAGTGGTGTCACTCGCCTGTTCCACCGTGACAAGCAGAGTGGACGCAGTGAGGAGAGAGGAGGCTCGGCAGACGGGGAAAGTCCAGTAATGGCTGAGCGGAGTTTACGACACTCGGAACTATCGATACTCACGAGCCGAGAGCTGCAGGGCACGAGTTACACGAGGGACTTACGAACACACGACTACCAAGCTTTGCTTTGCACGTCTCACAACTCTTTACACACCTCCAAAAATGATAACATGGACAGTGCCCAAGTTAGCAGGTTTTTTTAAAATCAATGATTGATAACACCGATAGAAACCATTCTGTTTGAGAAAGTGAGTGCTCACTGTAGAATATAGACTTGGCTCACAACAAAATCTGATATGTTCTGTAGTTGAACTATGACGAAACTTGTCCTATTTCCAGAAGCATTGTTTTGGTGGGACAGTGTCTTACACGAGTACTATACAGTATAGCCGGAGCAGTCACGAGGTGGAGCAGCTAAGAGTTCAATGAACCATAGCTCTTCGCCCGCTGAAGAATGCGCAGTTTATAAGCTGTTAGCTTGAGGAGCAGCGCAGACCTATTCAGCTTGAAAGCTTGAATTCTTACACAAATGAGCTTACTATTATTTTTTAGTTATTTGTTTATCTTACATCCGTACAGCCTAATACCTAAATACAAAATTTCATCCTGTTACATTCATTTATTTATTATCGTGTGTCGCTGGTTAGTCTATCTGGTCTGTCGGCTCTACGCATAGCCCCTCTGCGAGGAGGCCATGCTAAGAGTTTACACTGTAAGAAAGAATTGTAGAAGGAATTGCTTCTAAAATAATGAGTGCAAATAAAGGCGAAAACGGAAATCACCCGATGGGCACTACGAGTTTTTCGGACGGGTACGAAGGCATAGTCAAGGACCTGAACGAATTTCAAGGCAAAACTCTTACAGACACCAGGATGAGAGAGCTCAAGGATAAGTTAGCCCTATGGGCAATTGTTTACCTGGGGGGGAGAGTAATCGAACTTGAGAAAGACAATGACCGAATAAGACAAGACACAGAGAACAAACGAACCGCACAGCCACAGTGGCCGCATCAAATGCTAGCAAACAAAAGTAAGTTCAAACAGGGAAACCCTCGAATACCTCCGTGTTTTCATTACCTCAAAGAAGGGGGAAACAAGCAGCAGGAAAAGTAATTAAGATTCTGAAATCTCAACAGGAGAAGATTAAAATAACACGGATCAAGACAAGTGAGTTGTCGGAAGTGTATGTTGCATGCTTCAGGTTTGATGAACTGTGTGTTCGCGTACATCACTGTGAGGCGTCAACTTGTAGGTGTGACAGCGACTCCTGAGAGTACTACCAGTTTCAGGGTTTTTACAATCCTTGCGAGATTGTTTAGTGCTACTGAAGTACAGTCACTGGGCGAGAAAGTACAGAGGTGCAGAGTCGTCACTGAGGCGCGCAGTCCGCTTTGTTGCTGGTGTGAACAAACATCCCGCACTCCTTGGTTGTTCTACGGCAGTGCTCAGCTTTAACCCAGCGACAGCGCGCTTCCAAAAGTCACACACTCCGGGGCGCAAGAGTCAACATGCTACAGCCCTTACAAACTCACGATATTTTTGTACTATAATGATCAATATCAACTGTAGGCATAAGGGCCATTAAAGACAAACTTTCGTTTCAACAAAAAAGAGGTTTCTTTATTTAATTAAAAGAGGAAGAAAAATATAAAAAATCATTTTCCGATAAACTCTTTAAAGTGTAAACTATGACTGAAAATATTTTTGAAAATGATTAGGGCAATTAGTTAGCTCAAAGAAATAGGAACTAATAAATTATTTAAATAAAAATACTAAAAGTTCAAAATATCAAAATAACTACTACAATTACATTAGATCAGTCATCATCATTACTCAGGTACAACAATTTGTTTTAAGGAACAATGAACTCTTACTTGTCTGTACAACACTGTAATGAAATACTACGAAGAACTATGCAATTTCTATGCTACAATAAATACAAAAATTAATAACTAATGAAACAAAAACAAATAAAAATTGATGTACTCGATAATATGCTACTTAGCAATAAAATAGTAAAACCCTGCGTCGAAAACAAGTTGTAATCTTGAAGTAGCGAAAAATCCCACTAACTGGCACAAGAATCAATTTGGTGAAAACGAGTTTCTCCAGAGAAAACGAGACACAAGCCAGAGTGGCAGGTGTCAAGAAGGGAGCCCCCCTCAGCGATCACGTGAGCGTGTGGAGTAGTGTGGGAGTGGCGTGACCTCGCTGTCTGCAGGGGTCGAAGGCACGCACTACCCCAGGTCACAGCCGACTGTCTCCCGCGAGCCCAGGTGAAGCACTCGTGTAGGCCCGATGTAGGGCGTCTGCGAGTCCCGCCTCGTGGTCGGTGACGCAGCTGGTGCGGTTGTCGCACTCCGTACAGTGGTCTGTCTCAAAGGTCCCCGGTTCGAATCCCTGTCTCGGTGGTGATGTCATAGGCCCTCGACCCGACCGTCACCTCTGGCACAACTTCGTGTGTATTGTGAAGTACGCCAGAACTTCCGTGGTTCGGGTTTCACGTTAAACTGTGGGTCTCGCATGCCCGGTAGGATGACCGGGTTACGTTAAGTCTGCTACAAGAGAGGGAGAATCCGCACTGGATAAGAATCACGTGAACACACGAGACGCCATGGACAACTCCGCGAATACAAACTGTCTAATCGATTATTCTCCGTACTGATACCACCGGCCGAAAGGCGTTGTACAAAAAGTCAGAAACACACTTTACTCTCTAAATCGTTCATGTAAAATGTTAAAACTCAAGAAGAATTAGGGTGAGTACTTTATTTCTCTAAACTAAGAGATTACTGATAATTCCAGAGATAAATGAATGTAATTTCTCTCGGCGTTGTTTATTTATAAACGTTTCTCGGGAAACAAGCCGAGTTATATTGTTATTAAAGCACAATATTTCGGCGACTTTAATCTCCGTCGCCATCTTCAGGTGCAGTTGCAAGTCTTGAAGTCTGCCTTGAAGTCAACCTTGAGCGTGTTGTTTGTAAACTGGCATGGCAACGACAGATGTTGTTATGTTGCCTAGCAGCATCTCAGATGTCATTAGACGCCCGCGGAACACAAAAAGCAGAGCGTTGGAGATGAGCAGCCTCAATTACAGGAATCCATGCATCACTTATCTGGAATCCACAATCCCTGTTTACCAAATCAGATGCGAGGCGAATTTCAAATGCTTCTTTAATGACGCTGTCCCAGAAGCCTCTCGCATGTGTCAACACCTTAGTCGCTTCGAAATCAAAACCATGTCCTTCTGTTAAACTATGTTCCGCCACTGCTGATTTGTCTTTTTGCCCCAGGCGAACATGACGGGCGTGTTCCAAACAACGTTGTTGTACGCACCGTATGGTCTGACCGATGTATTTCTTTCCACATTCACACGGGATGCAGTAAACTCCGGGTGTACGCAGGGCAAGGTCATCTTTTGGAGAGCGCAAAATGTTTCTCAATTTTGGTGGTGGTAGAAAAATGCTCTTAATGCCATTTCTTGCCAGGACTCTTCCGACCCTAGATGTTGTGGCGCCAGAGTACGGCAAGAAGGCTAATTTATCGTGTGGACCATTATCGTGTTTATTAGGCCTACGTTTCATTTCCCGAAATGCCAACTGTATCTGATGTTCATTGTATCCATTCTTTCTGAAGGTATCACGGAGATGTTTTAACTCACTAGGAAGGTTGTCTTTATCACATATTGCCCGCGCTCTGTGGACAAGAGTAGTTAGTACTGTATTGCGCTGTGCAGGGTGATGATAACTGTGCGCGTTTAGGTAAAGGTCTGTATGCGTTGGCTTCCTATACACCGTGTGTCCCAAAGTTCCATCAGATTTCTTTATAATCAGAATGTCCAAAAAGGGCAAGCGGCCTTCCTTTTCAACCTCCATCGTGAATTGGATGTTTTTGTTGACACTGTTCAAGTGAAGGAGAAACTTATCTAGATTGTCTCTGCCATGAGGCCAAACAACAAATGTGTCATCCACATACCTAAAGAAGGCACTGGGCTTCATGGGGGCACTTTCCAACACTTTCTCCTCAAAATGTTCCATAAAGAAATCAGCTATAACAGGTGACAGGGGACTGCCCATTGCAACTCCCTCGACCTGTTCATAGTAGTGCCCGTCATACAAGAAGTACGATGATTGTAATGTGTGGCGGAACAGCTCAACTAACCTGGGCTCGAAGTGCTGTTGTAGTAGAGCCATCGTGTCAGCCAGAGGAACCCTGGTGAAGAGGGAAACCACATCGAAGCTCACCATCAAATCCTGTTGACGTAGGTGAAGTTCTTTAACAGTATTAATAAATTCCACCGAGTTTTTACATGGTGAACACATTTTCCCACAATTGGCGATAATAGCCCGGTCAAGTATCGAGCCAGATTATAAGTAGCCGATCCAATAGTACAAACTATTGGCCGTAATGGTGTTCCTTGTTTATGGATTTTTGGTAATCCATAAAGTCTGGGTGGAACAGTTATCAACACCCTGCACAGCGCAATACAGTACTAACTACTCTTGTCCACAGAGCGCGGGCAATATGTGATAAAGACAACCTTCCTAGTGAGTTAAAACATCTCCGTGATACCTTCAGAAAGAATGGATACAATGAACATCAGATACAGTTGGCATTTCGGGAAATGAAACGTAGGCCTAATAAACACGATAATGGTCCACACGATAAATTAGCCTTCTTGCCGTACTCTGGCGCCACAACATCTAGGGTCGGAAGAGTCCTGGCAAGAAATGGCATTAAGAGCATTTTTCTACCACCACCAAAATTGAGAAACATTTTGCGCTCTCCAAAAGATGACCTTGCCCTGCGTACACCCGGAGTTTACTGCATCCCGTGTGAATGTGGAAAGAAATACATCGGTCAGACCATACGGTGCGTACAACAACGTTGTTTGGAACACGCCCGTCATGTTCGCCTGGGGCAAAAAGACAAATCAGCAGTGGCGGAACATAGTTTAACAGAAGGACATGGTTTTGATTTCGAAGCGACTAAGGTGTTGACACATGCGAGAGGCTTCTGGGACAGCGTCATTAAAGAAGCATTTGAAATTCGCCTCGCATCTGATTTGGTAAACAGGGATTGTGGATTCCAGATAAGTGATGCATGGATTCCTGTAATTGAGGCTGCTCATCTCCAACGCTCTGCTTTTTGTGTTCCGCGGGCGTCTAATGACATCTGAGATGCTGCTAGGCAACATAACAACATCTGTCGTTGCCATGCCAGTTTACAAACAACACGCTCAAGGTTGACTTCAAGGCAGACTTCAAGACTTGCAACTGCACCTGAAGATGGCGACGGAGATTAAAGTCGCCGAAATATTGTGCTTTAATAACAATATAACTCGGCTTGTTTCCCGAGAAACGTTTATAAATTCCAGAGATGTTTATGCCGTGTATCAGTTCAGAGCACTATGTACGTTCACTTTGTGTAGTTGGAGAACATGGCGTAGTTCGAGAAAAGTAGTTGCTTCAAATTATGGCCGTGCACTGTGTGGCTCTGAGCCTGGTGGTACGCTGTCAGGGAAAGTGCGTGGCAGCGGACACACACTGCAGCGTCAGACGAGACCCGGCGTGTCAACTGCGCCCCAGCTCTCTAAAGACTTAAATGTTTATGGTGCTATTATTATTACGACGCTGGTATGATTTGTTTGTATCCTTCGGCAAAATACTTAATATTTCACGAAGCGTGAGTTCCTTTTGTCACTGTTCAAGGGCTATAGAAAATCCATAAATTCGTCGTAATGCCATACAGAAGAATGCTTTCAACTAACTCGGTTTTGGACAGGCATCACTAAACAACAGTCAGTAGAAGCTTACAATGGGCACACTTTCATTACTGTTAAAATTAATGGTTTACCGAAGCTAAACCAGCAGCTAGGATAGTGTTCATTGACCGGACTTCTTCACCAGAGGTTGCACTGTTCGAAATTAGGAAGCGAGGTTTCGGCACTTTTCTACATGTGGACCGTTTCTGCACCAGCACAGTCCAGTTCTCGCGCGATTACAGTGACTGTGTACTGATTGAAAAGTACTTTTCACACTTACCGTGGGCTTGCTTCATCACAGTACCAGACACGCACAATTACAGCGTCTGCAACTAACTAAAACTCAAAGTGCACTGGCGCCATCTTCTCTTTCTGCGATTCTACATTCGCCGTGCCAATATCGATATTTCAGAGTATTTTTACAAATTCTATTCATATTTAACTTGGAATCTATATTTCGCTGTTTCAAGACACGTCTGATTTAGTACGTGGACAAATAATTCGTTGAAATCGTCCAGAATGTTGCCCAAACCAACAGTGAACGATTTTCAACCCGTTGCATGGCGCATTGCCGTCCTGGAGAAGTCCATTTTTCTTTCGGAGCATCAAGCACACGAATGGCTCCAAACAGCTGAACAGACCCTTCCACGCCGTGTAAACAAAGCCCATACCGGATAGAGGCTGCCCCTGTATAGTCGGGACGCTAACATGCTGGTGTCGGACGTGATAACGTGTATGACGCGAACAACTCAGAGGAGACCAGGATAGATGCTGCCAACTGTATCCAGTGGCTCACTACGCACCAACTCCAGATTTGGTGAAACCTGTATCCCACAGCTTGCACCCCGCCTCAAGCGTGCTGTTTAGTTTCATTTGGCAGATAGCTTAGAATCTTCCTACTCACGTAATTTGGCACCTCACTTCTTTTTATCTTTAATTTCTTCATTATGATTCTCCCACAGTCTAGTTTTTTATTTTAGCAACTGTAAACGGTCTAATTGTTTCAGCACTGCTCCAAATTGAGTTGCTTTTCCACTAGTAATTTATTCCAATCCCAGACTGGAAAAGGAAACGCTCTCCTCTTACGCCTGATATCGAGCTGTCTCCTACGTCCCGCCAGTGTAGTTCCACATGCACCGTGGCTCTCTCGCCCGCCTGCGACCGTCTCTCCCGAGTGCTGTTAGCTGTAAGGCAGCCCGCATGCTGTCCTGCTGCTTCCGTATACGCGAATTTTACGATTCTTTATTTATTTTCAAGTTGTTCGTATGTAACCTCTCCACCACTTCATACTGCTGTTTAGGAATCTCAATTTTAAATTGTTTCGCTGTGTTTGAAAACTACCTGCTTAATTTGTTTCAGTATGTCACATAGAAAAGGAAGCGTTACATGTTTTTTTTTTTATTTTATTTTTTATGGCATTCAGCCAGGAACTGCGCTTCTATTATTCTTCAGTTGTGTACATAGAATCTTGACGAGTGACAGGATATCGAGAGGGACATTAGAAGCAGCCATGCCGTGGGCGCGACCCCTGCCACGCTGAGCGCTCGCTGTGCACTCCAGCTGTGTTCGCCAGCTCTTCGCAGTCCATCAGCTGGCCAGCTCCTAGCAGATCCAAAACTCTCGACGCCATCCAGGTTTAAACATATCCATGTCATCTGTTCTTGGCTTTCTTACTACTTAACGACACTGGTAAGGGATGACAGCATTTTCTAGGTCCTTCGCGGCCTGTCTGCATTGTAACGGCGACTCTTATTCCCTACAAATAAGTTCATAATCGGTATTGTCTCCCGAAGCGTTAGTTAGGCCCCGTTTACACGGTGCGAGTTGACTGGAGCGAGTGTACTGTCTTGCTGCGCGCGTAGCACTGGATAGTCCACTCTCCTCGAGTCAACAGGGACAAGACAGACAGCTGACTGAGTAGGATAGTGGACTCGGTTCACGACCAACAAACAAGATGGCGACAACTAACAAGTCGCGTAAGCGGGGTGAAGCAGAGGCATTAAAATCTACTGAACAGCATCAAAGTGGGGAAATAAGAATAAAAATTATAACAACAAGGATTTTAGAGACTCTACTATCAAAAAATTACTTCATAACAGTGTCATTTTTTATGTATCGGCAAAAATATTCACAACAGTTCTTAAAATTGAGAAACACTTGGTCTTAAATGATGTAACTCTATACATTTATACTTGCAACTTTAATGAAAAAACGCGCTGAGGCATTGAACGTTTCTTCTTTATATCCACGCTTTTAATCATTTTCTACTTTTAATTTTGTTATTCTTCATATCATTCAACATTATAATTAACAAATTACCTACGATGTTAGTTCGTTGTTGTAATGTGGACGCACTTTCAAGTACATCACAGTGTAGGATTAGAGAACTGTCCTGACAATGGACTGTCTTCTAATTATTACTACCATGCTAGTTCACTCTGCTTCCCCCATATTTAAGAGTAACAGTACAAAGGAACATGAAATGGGACATACACATTAATTCGTTAGCAGGTAGAGCAAATTCTAGGCTGCGATTCATAGGTCGAATCTTGAAAAATTGTAATGAACAAACAAAGGAGATAGCGTACAAATCTCTTGTGCGTCCACATTTGGATTATTGTTGTGCCATTTGGGACCCGTTTCGTAAGGGGTTGATCGAAAGTATAGAGAAAGTACAGAGAAGAGCCGCTCGATTCGTGACCGCTTGCTACAGTCCTTATGAAAGCGTCACAGAACTGATTAGTAGATTAGGTTGGGAGTCTCTGGTAGATACACGACACACGTTTCGTTTAAACTTATTGGTAAACATGCGTACTCCCACTTTCACTTTTGAGTGTAGTGAAATACTTCGTCCACCAACCTATTTGAGTCGGAAGGACAGGAAAGATAAAATTAGAGAAATAAGGTGCCGCACTGATTCTTATATGAATTCTTTTTTCCCTCGTTCCATTACGGATTGGAATGCACAGCAAAGAGATTAGCTTTGGTGCTGAGCACCCTCTGCCACCCACAATTTTGCGAATTGCGGAGTATATATGTAGATGTAGATGAACCGACGCTCCAGTGAACTCGCATCGTGTAAACGCGGCCTACAAAGCCAAGCTGGGCGCAACACGGGACCATTCAATATGAAATACGATACGCAAGTAATCTGATGTTTAACTAATAAACGTACCTCCTGCACTCGTTTAATATGTCACTGCCTGAATGAAGTGGTTCGCGATCTGAACCTCTCTACGGCTTCTCTGGCCCCGCTCCAGTATGACCGCGCCCTGGCTGTTGTACGCCGTGTTTGGTTTGTTTACATTGTACCGATGTCAGTAACGGTTGCAATGCTACCGAGCGTGGTGGCCTCGCATTCGGGAGGACGCGGGTTCCAATCCCCGTCCTGGCGTCCAGATTTAGGTTTTACATGGTTTTCCCAAATCACTACAGCTGATTGCCAGGATGGTTGCCATGCAAGGCCATGATCGAATTGCATCCCAGTCCTTCCCCGCCTCTAATGACCTAGATGTCGACTAGGCGAAAAAGATAACTTAAAAAGGCTTTGATAAGGTCTTAGAGTAATTTAAAACAATGATACAGAGATGTAGTTCTAGATTTTCAAAACACCGGTAGTAATTCATGCGACTGTGACTTGAACGCTACATAGACTAATTCTGAAAGTTATTCTGAATCGGAAAATAAAGAGATTATTTTTTTTAGTTTGTCTAAAATGGCTAAGACGAAGATGACATCGCGTGTCATTTGGGTAGCAGGAATATGAATAGCAAACAACGTTATAACAGAAGAGCACGTTATAAAGGAAAATTACCACGCACCTCAGGACGTGTAACATCTGGCGATACCTACCTCCTCCAATGTATACCACTCCTTCTGAACCATCCTATACATATATATACACGAGTGTCCCTAGATATATATAATTTTTTTTCAATGGCATTCGGCAACGTAGGCCATACAGCCAGCTGAATGTGATGTTATGATTCTTCCAGTGATCAATTTCTCTAGTAGGTTGTGGATTCTAAGTATGGACACCACAGGACGAACACAACATTAACACAGACACCCCTGCCCTCGGCCGGCAGGTCCCTATATTTCACATTGCAGTCACACCTACCCAGCGCAGATCACTTGTGCTTGTATGTTGTAGCCTCGAGTTTTCCATCGTGCGCTAAAGTGGTTGTATGACGGTAGCTATGTGGGTGTGTGAGATGCGATTGTGTTAACGGTTTACTATCAGAAGTTAGATTCTTTGCAGATGACATAATGTTATAGAATACGATCAAAAGAGTGGAAGACTGTAAACAGCTGCAGCGTGGTCTAGATAGGATAACTAGCTGGGTGAGTCAACATGGGATAAACGCAAAAAAAGAGCCGGATACACAGGTAAGAAGCTAACAATATTATAAAGTGGGGAAGGAGCTGCTTATTGAAGACTCGAAATGTAAATACCTCGGCATAACGTTTAATAACAAACTTTACTGGGCAGGATACATTGTGCAGATAACTAGAAAACGGTTCAAAATCCTTCACCTGCTGGAAAGAGCGATGGGAGGATGTACTAGAGAAGTCAGGGAATTTTATCATAAAACATTCGTCAGACCACTGCTTGAATATGGTGGTGTAGTATGCGACCCACATTTTGGGTTTCAAATATAGGAGTTGGAGGAGCTGCAAAAAAGGGCTGCTACCTGTAAATTTGTCTTTGGAAACTACCGCAGAATACAATCGGTAACTAATATGAAACAGGAGTTGGAGTGAGATCCGTTAGAAGATAGAAACAGGGTGAAGAGAGTCATGGAGTATGCAAGACGTATGTTGGTGATCATGCATGGAGAGAATTAAGAGAGGTGCGTGGTAGGGTAAAGATAACCGTGACCACAAGCTGACACTCGATTTCAGGCACAAGGGTGTGGGAAAATTTTCTTTCATAGGGAAGGCTGTCAGGGAGTTGAATGGATTGCCAGGAGAAATTATTAATATTTTACAAAAAAAGTGAAAGAATTTAAAGTTCAAATTAGTAGAGGGAGAAAGTAGGTGGGAAGAGGAAAGGATAAAGATAGGTGTGTAGAAAGATTGGCTCCGGAGCGTGCGTTCCATCTCAATCATATCAAATTAAATTAAGATATGGTGGTTGAAAGTGGTCGACCTAGGCCATTTTCAAATGGTCTAAAAAAGCTTTTGGAATCTTCTAGAATGTTATAGAATACAACAAATTTTTCAACTTAAAAAAAAAAACAATATATTAACCGACATAAATAGTTTATATGCAACATATTAGACGCGACTTTCACTGGTGGATTGCTGATTAGCAGGGAACAACGCAGGCTACTTTTATCCTGAAAATGTCAAAGGTTCCTTCGAAAAACATAAAAACCTTCATAATTGTTGACGAATTCGTGTGCACCAGCGAGTTAGTGATGTGTGAGTGAGGCTCCAGACGACTCGAGGTACAGACGAAGTGAAAACTCGACTAGAGCGAGGACGACACCCAGACCTTGAGAGCACGGGGAAACCTTTAGCAACAGTCACAAATTTTGCGTTGCGTCAGCGTGAGAAAGGTCGCCGCGTGAAGGAGACCCACCTGTTGATTCCTGTTCTCACGCCTACAGCAGCCTCCAGTGCCGACGCTTTAATTACATTACAAAAATTATTATATACACGTAATGAACCAGTATCCGAGTCAGATAAACGGCCGCTAGACGGCGGTAGCGCGGATGTGACGTTAACACAGCGGTCCCTACGAAGCACGGTCTGCTCACTTCCTTTGTGTCCTGAAAACACGTCAGCAGCGGATGTCACAGCAGTAACGAGGTTACTGTCCAGTCACCCCAACAAGTTACGCCTGTCTCAGCATCGCACATTGTGTAGTCAAACTCGGTGGTGACACTTGATCAAGCGTGGGCACAATTTTGCTGGTATAACGTAACAATTTATTTTTTAGATTTTCGAAACCACTGACCAAACTGTCATATCATATTTAATAACTATTGGATATAGTAACTGTTAATTCTAAAGTTGTTTTCTGCTTCCTCTATATAACTGTTGCAAGTAAACAGTACTGTTTAATTTGAAAAGAAACACTAGCCTCTCGTGTTGATGCTGTACTCCTAAGTTTTGGCAGATGAATACAAAGACAGTAACTACATTGAATCACAACAGATAGAACCAAACATGGATGTTACTACAGACTCATGTCCAACGATTGCAGCCATTCGATTGCTTCTGTTGTTGCTCCCTGAATCTGATGCACTGTACCGCTGAATCTCCTGAGAGGGCATTCCTTGGCGATGTGTCGAATGGTTTGCTGGTGGTTACCGCGGTCACAGGAAGGATTCTCTGTCATTCCCCACTTGTGCGTCCAGTAGTTGCATCTACCGTGGCCTGTTCAGTGCCGTCCAGGTTTTCCTAGGAAGGTTGAATCCAGGAGGCTGTCGTGTAAGGTCTTGGATTAGTGCCTGTTTGTCGGGGTTGGAATTGTCCTCTCACCGCAACATACTACGCTTATGTCGAAATGATTTTGGACCACGTTTAATACCTAGATTTTAGTTTATTTGGAGTTTTATGTCTGGAGTCCTGATGAATTGGAAGGTAGCATTTCTGCCATTCCCTTTTTAAAGCCGCTTGTCTTGGGAGACTTGGTGGGGGGATGTTAGAGAGTACAGGCAGCGAGTCTGTAGGAGTAGATTTCACAGTTCCAGATATTGTTCTCACTGTGTCATTTAGCTGAATGTCGATCTGTTCATGTGACTGCTATTTAGGCATACTGCACTGCCGTGTTCAGCAGTGGAATACACCAATGAAAGAGCTGCAATGGACACTTTGAACTGCACCGCGGGACTGGCATTGTGTGCCTCTACCCCACACGTTTACCACAATCCTGGAACAGCACCAGCTGACCAAGGGAGACGGACAGGAGAGCAGGGGCTGGACAACTGGAAGCGATTCCAGGCCCACGGGCGCCAGTCCAGGGAGCGACGCAAGGCTAATAAATCCGTCCACAAAAAATATAAAAAGCGCGTCTCACAGTACCCGCCAGCCTCATATGAGTACAGTACTCACTGTGGCACCTATATATGATGTCGTACGTACCTAGGTTCCTAGCGCAGCACCGCAGCGTTTGAAAGAAATTATCGCTGTTAAATGCGTGCATGTTCGTTCAGTTTGCGATTCAAACTCAATTTTTACGAAGGGGCATAAATTCGACACCCCTGTGTCGATTTAAGGAACACGCAAGAATTTAGGTACCTATATTGAGCACAGAAGATATAGATAACAGAAATATTATGCACTCGCTTATTTATTTCATGGTTTACATATTCAAGTGGGAAGTAAACCGCCACATAGGTTTAACCTACACCTTGTAAACGGCGCCAGGCAACGGAGATAGCAAAGCAGCTTATTTCGATAAAGATTTAGTAATTAATGGCGAGAAATATACCAAATTTGACATTTACTCGTTATTGCCAGTTTGAATAGTAAGCGAGCTACCTGTTGCTACCGTGCGGAGCGTTACGGGATCAGTGCGCCGCGCATGCGCAGAACGTTGATAGTCACGTGACGACGTTACACAGCGTATTCACGTCGAGAGGAGTCGCCGCACCGTTACTAAACAGTATCTTTAATTGCTTTTTTTAGTTCAAAAGTTGCGTTTGTAATTATATTCGTTCGATGCTAATGATTTCATGATAATCTCTGATCGCTATTGGGATAAAAGCTTTCATTTTCATCCAGAAATATTAACATTCGTCTTTATAGCACACGAAATGTGTTATTTAAGTTTTTTTAAATTAATTAACTTATGAGCTCGAAAAACTGCGTCCTGCCCGTGATTTGTGTCGGCCTAGAAGGTGGTTACTAACCAAACTGACTCTCACAACGGTTTCAGATAATTTTGTCCAAGATATTCCCCAGTAGTTTACGATACACGTCGTCACTAACACGGCGCTCATGTAAGCAGCTCTTTAATTACTAATAATAATCTAAGTTCATCTTGCTTTAAGATGTAACAACAATATTCTAGTCCAGGCTCCATTTTAACCTAAGCACAATCTCTGTTAATATTGCCGCTACAACATCAAGCGATACAGACTCACCCAAATACATTGAAGTCATCGGAAAGGACACATCGTCAAATAACATCAGTTTTCCTAGTTCACATAGCATAAATTATCACAATTAATCTCATCACACACCTTCAGTATGAACTACAACTCAGCGGTATCATACATCGCGGTGTAAACTTCACTCAGATGTTCTCCGATATTAAAGCTCTGAATACAAAATACGGTCTAAGGCTAAATTCAATACTCTATGATTTAGTGAACTGCGTATAAAATTTTTATTTCTTTACGAGAATAAACTGGACAGAGTTCGCATTTACGCAGTAAATGCGATAAAGTGTCAGCGTTCATTCACTCAACTGCGAAACAAACATAAAAAATAATACACAGGAAAAAATGGAGAGGAAAAATATTCTGAAAATTATGTACAAGTTCCACTTGTTGCGTCTGTACGCCACAGTTTCATTTTATTCTCACTGTAGTGTTAGCCGCTCTAGTGAAGCATTGTGGCGTGAAACGTTTCTGTGACTGGATTGGCCTAAATTATTTTTTTCTGAGCTCTATTTGCAATAGGTCACTGTTCAGAAAGCACAAACCTTCCCCGAGAACGACGCTACATAACATTTGAAAGCCGCATCAAATTTCATGCCTATATTCTGGACATTAGCGAGGTCCAACACGCTCCTTACCCTTCATCTCTTTAGATTGAATGAAAGTCTTGAAATCTCGTTAGCGGAATAAAGTTTGTCGTTGTAGGTATGCAGTTACCAAAGTTTAATTTCACCATCATCACGTGCGTAAGTACGGAAATAAAAGGAATTTTCTTTGCCAACCGTCGCGCTTGGTGCCCCTCAGCAAAAATTGTGGCATCTAAACAGCCACACGCGGACATACATGAGGCATACTTCCTGTATGCAGGTAATACGTACGTCCGGTTGCGTTTTTGTCGTTCCATCAAAGTGAAAGCTGCCGGTGTGATTTTTTGTTCACGCTCCCAGTAACAACCTTAGAGACTGGTTACGCTGGTAGGGGTACCGGTAACTCGAACCATTCGACTCCATTCGTAAGTATCGATTGTATGTAGATAAATTTTTTAATCATTTGCCTAAGCTTCAATGGTTAAAAAAAATCGGAAAACCTCGTTAATCGTTCATGTATGTATTAAACTGAGAGATAAAAGGTATTTTAAAAAAAAAATATTTCCTGATTTTACATAGCCTACTACCTTGTTACCGAAAGTAGGCCCTTAGTTTCTACAGTTTTTATTTTTAAACAATTTACTTATTTTTTTAATAGCTCTGGATAATTATTCTAAAGGATTTAGCGGATCTAAAGTGTTCTACTAGTATTATACTGATAATTAATCTACTAATTATTATTCTACTAATAAATCTATTACCCACACTAATTCACTCTAGGATCAGCACGTGTCTATGTATTTTCATACTTGTAATCAGTAGACTGCATATTCAGCACCGCTGACGTGCGCCGCGGCTGCCTCTGCTGACGTGCTGCGTCCTCCCGAATGCGAGGCCAGAGTGTCACCACGACGCTCGCTACGATCACTGTGTATACAGTCGGCGCGGCGGCGGGTGTCGTGTCGTGCTGCTTCCAGACTACTCGGCTGATGGCGGCCAGAGTGGGCGACGTGTCCGCAGTCAGCTGGAGGCGAAAAGAGAGACAACTAAGCACTGTCAGCATAGCTCTCTAGTCGAACGTTGTCATCTTCTTGAAAGTATGTCCATATTACAAGAAGGAATTAGTATTGTAGCTGATTCGTTAATTATAACATTCAATGATATGAAGAACAATAAAAGAAAATGCCGGAAATTGGTAGGAGATTGGATATTAAAAAGAAACGCTTTAGGTGCCTCAGCGCCATTTTTTACTGAAGTTGCTACAGAGAATGTAGGCAGTAACAGAAACCATTTAAGACTGTGTCTCAATTTGAATAGCTGTTGTCATAATTTATAAAAACATGACACCATAATGTTGAATGGCTCAAGAACGTTTAGTTCCTATGAATAATCAGCTTCTGAGTTCTTGCTAATAAAGTAAGATGCTTAGTTTTTGCTGTAAAAGAAATAATATTTGTTTACGAGTAGTCGGTTGGCAACACTGACAGCCGTTCTTTCAGCTGCCTCCTTCAGCACAGGCAACCAAACCCGCTCATCTGACGTGCAGTGTGGCCTGATGCTAGGCGCTCTGTTCGCGACATTCAACCGGCAGAAAAATTGAAAAACAGTATAGCAATCGGATTAACATGATTTGTGAGAGTTTCCTTTGTGCAGGGCCGCCATCTTGTTCCTAATGCACGCCGCGTGCGCGTGCTGCTGACTTCTGCTTCACTTCACTCAGATTTACTGCAGGTAGCTTACCTTCAGAATACGATGTAATATGAACTTAGAGCACTTCGAAGAACTTAGTGTTCTGCAAACAATGGCCAAAATATTTCATTCTAGTTTTGCTCAGAACTTATACCGAGTGTAAGAGTT
The DNA here is from genome assembly GCA_031002005.1 of Vandiemenella viatica. Classification (NCBI taxonomy): domain Eukaryota; kingdom Metazoa; phylum Arthropoda; class Insecta; order Orthoptera; family Morabidae; genus Vandiemenella; species Vandiemenella viatica. The sequence continues at coordinate 233,784,330 of JARYHS010012519.1, read as the reverse complement.
TCTGATATTTTATTTTAAATAAAGGTTGTACTTAGTGTTGGGGACAAGTTTGAAGCTACTACACAAAGCGCCTACATATAGATCAGGGAAAAAAATCAAAAACTTCACATTTTTATTTTATAGTGTAAATTTTAAAAAAATCTTTTACTGGATGTGGGATGGGAAATGAAATCAACCTCTACGGAACCGTCTCCAGCAGTTGGTTGTCGGTGTGTGTAGCGTTGAAAATTGAAAAAAAAATAATGTTTTTTTTTCAGGTTTTTAAGAAAAAAAAAAAAACATGAAAAAACCTAGCACCCTTGTTTTTTTACCTAAATTTGTTTTTTTTTTTCAGAAAACTATATATTTGATAAATTATAGTTTTATTTATGGAACTTACATTTTACATGCGTGTTTTAAATCTTACTGAATCATATAATGTCTTACATAATGATTGATAAATATATCTACATGGTTAACATAATTTTATTCATCCTCTATGTCAGTACCACATTCACTAGTATCAGCACTACCAACACTAGTTCGGTCTGTGTCGGAATTTTCTGTTTCTTCTTCTGTCTCCTCTAGATTCATAACTTCAGAAATAGTTACATTTTATTTTACTGGTGTTCTTGTATTGTACGCAAAAGATTTTGAGATTGCAATTTTAAATTATGAGCAAAGTACACACTGTGCATAAAGAAAGCGCCGATAATTCTGTATTACGGTCTTTTAAGTTTGAATTTAAAACAAAATAGGATATTCATACATAATAGGAGCTTTATTTCTTTTCCAATCGTTAGATTACGCCAACGGTTGCAAGGAAATGATTCATAATTACTGACAATTTAATGACTCAGTATCACAATACGCTGAGGGTTTAACAAGTATACGAATATAAGGAAAGCACAATACGTAATAAAAAGAGGCAAAAAACCGTAGATAAATATAAATTCCTATTTTTTTTTGAAAATATCCGTCCGTCTACAGATAAATTCGCAGGGCTGGCACCACTGGTTCAAATAGTGAGTATCAATCCAAACAACGGGAAACGGGGATTCCTTCTCGCGCAACCTAGCCTCTTCGGGAAGTCCCCGTTCGTAAAAGAAAACTTCAGTCAATGTTGCTAGTATTTTTGTAACTTTTTTGTTATGTTTTGTTTTTACTGGACCACAAAAATATAGTAGATTTAAAAATTAAGATAAGTACTTAGTACAAACTCAAAAACAATAATATTAAACGATAAATACCTTACAAATTTGAGATTTAGTAGTTATGAAAAAAGTATTCCAGAAAAAAAAACGTGTTTTTTTATAGTTTCTTTTTTTTTTTCAAGTAAGAAAAAAAACTTTTTTTTTTTTTTTTTTTTTTTTTTACAACACTAGGTCTGTGGCAGTCTTGAGCTTGCGACGTATGGCGCTATGGGGCTCCGCTTTGCTGGTTGTAAGACTCGGGCTTCGGGAACACCACAAGGAACGAAACTTAAAACATTTAACACGTAGACGGGTAAAGTACGAAATGAACGTGTTTTGTAAATGATGGACGGAGAAAGAAGGCTGAGGAAGAGCCTTGAAAAAAAGGGAGACAGCATGGCGGGTGATACCTTGAGAGATGCGGGATTGGTTTATTTCTTGATTGAGGGACCAGTGCAGGACAGGAGACAGAGGTTGGAATACGGTCGACCAGTCAGAGGCACTACATACAGCTGCCTACGTCACTCGGTGAAATTATGTGATACAGAGCAAAGTGCGTCTCACTAAATCATCCCCACATCGCATCCAAAGTTTGTTTCGGAACTTCAGAATCGAGCTAAAGACAGTAAACCTCAACAACACGCGTGAGACTGGGACACTGAAGCGACGCATTGCCCTCGCAGCTCGGACCCACACGCACTACTGCACGCAGCCGTCAGCGGGTACTCAACACAATGCGTGACGTGTAATATCAGCTGTTAACATTAACACGCTAAGATATACAAAAATATTTAAAGTCAGAGAAGTAACGAGCTGTGTACTGTCGTTCACAAGTGCGACGTTTCACCACCAGTTTCCCTAATTACTCTACTGAATACATACAGAACGACACGATTTTGAAAGGATGGTAACCAATCAGGAGGATATTAGCGTTAATCACGCTCATTTAAAAAATTACCTTTGTGTAAAATAGGACGTTAACTTCATTATGTAACGTTCTGTAATGCAATATTACTTATTAGGAGCAAACAATGAGAAATTGAGAGACAGTCGGGTGTGACAGAATACAACTGTGAGTGCAGTACAGTATGTCCCAGCCTTCTTGTGGCTTCACGCCTCGTCATTAGAGGCGGGATGGGACTGGAGGCAAGGAACGGGAACGAATTCGACAAATGCCTTCTGAAAGCTTTCGCCTGGAGTGATTTGGGGAAACCCTGGAAAACCCAAATCTGGATGCCCGGACGGGGATTCGAACCGCCGTCCATCCGAATGCGAGGCGAGAGCGTTAACCACTCACTCACCACGCTCGGTCCTAGTCTTCTAATAAGCTGTAAAGGCAAATCAGTATAAGTGTGAATATGTGTATGAAATACATGTAAGACAAGTGTAAACATATGAAGATTGCCACATGGGTGTAATGACCGAAGACCAAGGAAATAATATTATTAAAAGATATTAGAATAGATAAAGCAGATAATTGAGGAGGTAGGCATGTCATGAAGAGGTTAGCGCAAGATAGGGAGAGATGGAGGATTGCATCCAACCAGTCGAATGACTGACGACGGGAAAAGTAAACCACGCTCCAGAAATGAACTGCATGGACGCTACGCATCACAGGAAACCAGCAGGTAAGCTGTATTCACAGCTTTTTTTCTATGTGTCTGTGCCTTAGCGGCTTGTTTGTGTAAAAAGTTCCGTTGCCGGGGCACACTACTTAATGTGTCTCTCTGTACAGGATAGGTTAGTTTGGGGACACTTTTTATTACTCATTGAGGGGAAAACATGACTACGGTTCGTCAGAGACGACCTTATGTGAAAAACCCCTACAGTTTTCTTACAGTCTATTCAGGCTGATATATGATGCATAGTGGTACTTTTTATTTGTGCCAGTGCCTTGGCTTGGTTGTGCCAAGGGTATGGAGCCTTTCATCCTCTTCTCCGTTTTGTTCTACTCGCTGATAGAATTTTTCCGTTTGCCGGTAGATTTCGACGTAGATCCGGTTTACGCCGGCTTGGTCGTGTAGATCGTCTGTCGGTGTATACCTTGATGCACGCAGAATGACCCGCAGGCACCGGTTTTGGAGTCTTTGGAGTCAGACACAACAGTTCTTAAGGCAACACACGCACCGGAAACGGGAGTCTGCCTTCAGTAACAAGAATGGACAGTATCAGAAACAAGGCTTTCCCGGCGTATCTTTCACACGAAATCTTCACAGGTTTTCAGTCGGATAATATTTTCAAAAGACAAGCTTCTGCCGCCATCATCAGGTCCAAGTACAATGGACCTGATGATGGTGGCAGAGCAAGCCGCCGAAAGCTTGTCCTTTGAAAATATTATCCGGCGGAAAACCTGTGAAGATTTCGTGTCAAGAAAGGACAGCTACGATTTTAATAATCTTGAGAAATACGTACTATGATAATATACTTAAATCTAAAGGGTGCAATCATTTTATCTGCAGAATTATATATTTTGCGTGTTATATAGCGGCAAATATCGGGGTGGTATTAGGAAATTTTTTTTTTTTTTTTTTTTAAGAAAAATCAATTTCGTGTAATAAACTATGTAATGTTTATCAGAAGACAGGATGAATATCCGATTTTCATACGTCCTTTTTTTCATAAATCCCATCTAGATATAAATACCAACAGGAAAGCTGAAAAAATAGTTATTACTCTTTGGTGCGAATAAAAACGTGCAGTATGTTCTGTAGTTATTGTAAATATGTAAATTTAAGCCTAAAACCTCCTCGGACCGAACCACTGAACTTCTATTTCTCGGAGCACTTCTGTTTAGTTCATTCACTATTTGTATTTAGCCCGTCGAAGGTTTAGTGGTGACGAGTAAAAATGTTGTTGATTCGTATGGAGAAAAGTGATCAGTTCACATCGAGCAAGTTGCATAAAGTTCGTCAAGTTGAGGTTATTAAACTTACCACGAAAGGAAGAGCCCTTCATTTCCAATACGATTGTGACTTTACCATTGAAATATAAGATGCGAACAAAATGAAACACGCCTTTATTTGCAGGAATCTTTAAAACGAAATATTTTTTTCCGAGTTTTGTGTTTGTATTTACCGTACGTTCCTGGTAGGATCCCTGAAGATTCGTTTTCTCGTGGAGGTAAGTTCGTTTGTGTAACTGTGTTTCTGTAAAGTCGATTATTTAGTTCTACGCTAAGCCTTGAAATTCTCACGTGTCAAAAAATTTTTCATCGCTAAACTGATTTTTCGCAGATAAAAATTTGCTTCCTGTTTTAACTGTAATGCAAGTTATCACATCTGAATATTTATTAAATCGAACAAATGAAAACGGCTTACCGGCTATAAATGTTAAGGATAGATTACATGCAAGTTTATATTACATATTTTTTTAGAAAAAGAAACTTAAAAAACTTTTAAGTTGGTATGATTTGTTAGATATATTCTTCCGATTTTCCTCTGGATAAATATCGTTTTTGCGCTGGAAATGTTTGAAGAACAATGGGGGCGATTTATAGACAGGAAATTCAGTAACTTTTTCTTTCCTCGCAATAAACAATTTGTAATCTGTTTTCTCGAAATTGTATTTTATGAAACTGCGAAATGTTCAGCTTACGCTAGCGCTACTTAGTTCGTCGGGCGGAGAGAACTGTATGGAGTGTGTGTGTGTGTGTGTGTTGTGTCACACCCGACTGACCAGACACAGTATGTCGACACTGAAGCCTCATTCGGCTACTACCCTGTCACTGGACGTGGCTAGCGAAGCGTTCTAACAACCTTACTCGTTGGTTATGATGTCGTACTGTTGTGAAACGACTGATTCGTTCAGCTAATGCTGAGTTGAGAATACATTTGTTAATTTTTTTTTTTAAATGGGTCCGCGACTGAATTAGACGAAGAGGAAAAGCGGGCGCCATTGTGTTTCTTCTGAGAGAGGATCCACTAGCCTACAGAAATATTGAGCGGCTAAGTGATTGACGGAAAGTTTGATGAATTACTCGAAGTGGTTACTCCTCAACTAATGAAAAAGACACACTGATAAGACGTGCGATTCCATGTAAGACAAAGCTATAAATTAACTTACATGACAAGTAGCCTGAAGCCTATGGAGTATTTATTCATAGCTAAATTACTTTCTGTATGCATCCTTAATGTTCTTGATTTGTTTCTGACATGTTCCTCAGATGGAATGGTCAATCCAGTTTCATTCAATTCAATAAATAACCACCTCAAACAATTTTTCTTGCTAATTTATTTATTGTTATTCAACAGTCCTTCATATTTCTGATAAAGATACAAGAACCATGGGCGCCGGCAGGATTAATTTAAGGGAGGTGTACGTGTATCTTTTTTATACATTATATATAACACTTATTACTTAATAAGTAAGGATACTGAATTTATTGACAACGTACTGAAAAAATTTGGATAACAACTTAGGTTCCTTAAGTTATTATTCAAATAGTGAATTTAATAATAAAATTTCTGTTTCTTAATCTTTTTCTGTGTATTTTATTTCATAGCAGGAGGGGGGGTGCAAGGGGATGCCCTCGGAAAGAACATAAAAAATCAACCATTTGATTACATTTCCTTCCAGGATCTCCATGGTGGAAAAAAACATGAAACAAGCCAAAAGATGGTGAACGCTACTTCTGACAGCAATAAAAACACAAGCGATGGAGCTGTCAGGCGGTCACGTGATCGCCAAGTCGCGCTACTAGCGACGAGAAGTGAGCGAGCTCAAACAGACTCGCTGGTGCTAGTCGAGTCAGTCGCACGAAGCGATTCAAGCAGCAGCGATAATAATCGCCCCACGTGACCGAGGCTTGGGCGGTGTCGATGTTAGGGTCCAGAAGCAGGAACAGCCCTAAGCTGCTTACGAGTCCTCAGTCTGTGTGTCGAAACGTTCGCTCGAGTCAATTAGGTCCTCGTTAAGCCTTCGTTTGTGTTCTATGTGTACACAGCCCAGGTTGTCGAAATAGGGTAATAATTAACACATATGACCGATAAGGCCACGTCGAAATTCGATATTCATGCGTTTGAATGAATACATGTAATGCTCAACATGCAATCACGCGAGACATGTCAATTTTTTTTATTCACGTCAGCATTTAATATAAATCACATAATAACGTAAAAATCTCGTTTCAGCTCCGACTTCTTTTATTCGATCTGTTCATAAAAATCAGTCACCTCTGAACACATATCGAAGATAAACCTGTCCTCTTGAATAATGCAAATAGCTTTTAAACACAACCGGGAAATCTTAAACAATTCCACTGACTCTTGAATAGGCTTCTAACCGGTATTTGAATTAATATCCATTATTACAAATCTTCCGCATCAGTTCAACTTTCTTGTTGTTAACAAAACAAATCGACATTATCATTTTTTTATTGACGCTGTTCCTCTTTTTTCCAAAGATTATCTTAAGCTATAGGTTCTCAGATAGGCCTAAAACCTACTGTATGCCTTTCACCTTGCTTTTTTATTTTTTCATATGTTCTTGTATTAAAATGAAATTTATTTTACTTTTCTCCAACCTAAGGCACCTAAGAATTTTTTATATATAAAGGCATTACTATACAAACTAATCGTATGGATGCTTTTAATTATACAAGTTACAAAAGGGGTTGTTGACCCCATATCGGACTTACACGGAAGCGTTCTGTCGTACTTCGCACTACACGGCAAGCTGTGCCAGAGGTGAAGGTCGGCTTAAGCGGATTCGAACCGGGTACTCCAATCAGAGCGCTGACCTCAGTTTGTGTGTGATGAACGAAGCAAGTAATTTGTCGTGGATACGTAGGGTTCTATGCGGCATTTTGAAACCGTGCGAAATGGCTGAAACACATAACTTGAATAAACTGCGGTGCTTGGACAAGCAAGGTGGGTTTCAGCACCTGCCACCCTAACTACGGAGCTCTAATTCAAAACTTCGACGATTTGCAATGTTTATTTTCTGCTAATGTCGCGATAAAAACTTATAAATATTTTAAAGTTTCATTTGATAACGTATTCTTAACTGATTGTTTTTAAGTGGTTTGTTTCCATGTTGTTTATACACAATTCCGGTTCGCTCGGAATCCTAACCACAATCTGTGTCGCAAAATAGTTCCGTGACAAGTTTGATCGTATATTTTTCAGACGTGTTTCATGCCTCAGTAGAGCATTTCAAACTGTGAATGTCAGTTTGGAGCTAGAGTGCCCGCGCCCTTAGATACTCCTTGAGCGCACGCGCGGGCTACAGGCGTAGCCCATTTATGGGTTAGTTAATTTTCGGAATCGGACAAAAAATATATAAAACAGAGTAAATAATTACTAAACATCTTTATTTTTATCATAATAACTTATACAATTGACGAAATTTTGTTTCTTAATTATAATTTGCAACATAAACATCTTAAAAATCAGCTATTTTTTGGAAGGTTTGAGATCTTTTAGTCTTATTTTTATTTAGAAACGTAATATTTATTATAAAATGGGTTTCCAGTTAAGTAATTGAACCAATTATCAAAGTCATTGATAATAAATCATTCTGTTGGAACACATTTAGGACAGATGACTGCCTGATGTTCGCTACAAATGCGCCTCATACATTTGCTGCATTGCTTGCGCGTGCTGTGGTCCGTAGACCCCGCTGCAGAAAGAACATCCACCAACTCATCCCCGAACAGGCACATTATGTTGCGGGGGTTGGTCTGCCAGTCCTAGAAGTAGTCTGCCTTTCAGTTTTATACCTTTTAGTATATTTTGCTGGGATATACGACGCCCTATAGAAGAGAAGGTCTTGCAAGACCGAATCCGACTTCTTGAAGATATTGACAACGGATCACTTTCAGATCAGTGTTGTTCATCTGACCGTTTATACCCGCCATATTTACAAAATTGTAAAACAACATGAGAGGCCATCGACGACTGTTCCAGGTAACGTCGTATTCTTTACACATTTTATCAAAAACATCGACGCCATTTTTTTGTGTTGTTATAAAATGCTATGATATCAGGTTTTCGAGCATCACCAATTGAATCATCAATTTTGGCATGATTGTGGAGGGCATACAACATCAGAAATACCTTATTTCGTTTTGTCATCCTCCAGCATTCATTTTAGTGTTTGGGCATCGTTCACATTACCCCCCAACTAAAAATGACCAAAACATAATAAAGTTACACGAATAAATCCATAAACACAAACAACACACATAAAAAACAGTTGTAGACTTTACTTTTTATAGTATTACTACAGAAAATATATCATGTTTACCTCGATTTTGTCACTTGTATATTAAATAATTAACTTCCCCCAACCCTCGCGCGGGCAATTTATGCAGTGGTCCGCGCGCCGCGAGGGGTGGCACGCTACTGGCGGGAGTGGGGGCTAGTACTTTAGGAATATGTAGTGCGCAAAGTTTAAAAAATATACCACAATATTACACGTTGGGCTACATATGTATCCCGCGCGTGCACTCCAGTGTTAAGTATAGTGATACTTGACTTGTTCTGGTATCTGTTGCTCTAGTGCAGGTGACGTTTATAGGGTTAATAGCGACATGCTTTCTGTCCTGTCAATAACGGAACTGGTTACTAAACTGTCCGTTTGTTGGAATAATGAGTAATACGTTGCACATTCGTAGTTTTTTGTACGCACTTAAACAATGTAAATAATGGTTGACCACTCAGAAGCCACACAAAAATTCCACTTGCAGTCAGGAACACGGTACCCGTAACAGTGGTTCTGGAGACACTGAGTCGCTGTATACTCACGTTCAACATAGGAGAGAATACTCTATACTTTATTTGTTGTTAAATTTTTTTGCTCAGACTGTGTGCAAATATAACGTTAGTCCGTTAATGGCAGTGAGGTAGACAACAATGGTCAATCTATAACCAGCACTTTCGAGTAAGAGTGTCCTTCTTCAAACCAAAGTAAATAAATTATTTCGTTCTTAGTAAATCTTGAAAGTGAATGTACCGAGTCACTTTAGCACCAAACAACTGACTTAACTGGGTGTAAAATGGAGATTATCAGACAAGGCTGAATCCTAATACGAAACATTTTGAAATGGTAGCTCGCAACTGCATTGGGTTCAATTTAAACTATTAATGATGTCAGGTGACTAAACTGACCAATGGGAATTGAGCTAAGAAATAAAACTTTCCACCTCAGACGTTTATTTGAACGGAAATTATTAATTTTATTCTCAGCTTTGGCCATGTTAATGTAAAATTTCGAAAGGATTTTAAGGACTGTGCAGTCACTTGTGTTGTGTATGGAGCGTGTCGCTAACTCGGTGCTGCGGTCCTCTCCCACATGTTCATACACTGCAAACAAAGCAACAAATGCGAGCTTCAGATTCCTCGCTAACAACAACAAGCAGTTTGCTTCCGCTCGTTCTGGAAGCGAAATCAAACAAAATACGGCGTGACTGGAGAAGGCGTAACACGACTGACTACCCTCGGATATTCCGAAAGGATCGGATGGCTGAAGACAAGGCCAAACGCGTCCGAAATTAATAGAAAATCAAATAGTAGCTGCATTCACACTTCTTATTAATTTATTTATTTTGCTCGAGTATTGACTGTAATAGCAGTGATAACGATAGTCGCTGAGTTCTGACATCCGTAGTGACAGTAGTCACGTTGAGTTGCTGACTTTTGATTTCAGTAACGGCATTGATAAGGCTGTACGAGTTGCTGACTTTTTATTTCAGTGATGGCAGTGATAACAGTTTCCATGTTGCTGACTTTTGATTTCAGTAATGGCATTTGTAACGCTGTCCTGAGTTGCTGACTTTTGATTTCTGTAATGGTAGTGATAAGGCTGTACGAGTTGCTGACTTTTTATTTCAGTGATGGCAGTGATAACAGTTTCCATGTTGCTGACTTTGATTTCAGTAATGGCATTTGTAACGCTGTCCTGAGTTGCTGACTTTTGATTTCTGTAATGGTAGTGATAAGGCTGTCCGAGTTGCTGACTTTTCATTTCAGTAATGGCAGTGATAACACTTTCCGTGTTCCTGACTTTGATTTCCGTAATGGCAGTGTTGACGCAGTCCAAGTTGCTGATTTGTGGTCCTGTATAAGCTGAACGATTCACTCTTAGCTTACCTGTGCTGGCAGGCCCCGTCGCCGAGGCGTGGCGCGCAGACGGCGGGACGCCGCGCAGCATCCCGGCGCGTCGCCTGGCAACGTGACGTCAGACGCGCCCCGCGCCGTCATTGGCCGCGTCGCGGCGCGGCGCGGCGCTGACGTCACGGCGCCCACGCCACCGACGGTCGGCGGGCGGAGTGGCGCATTGGGCGCATCGACCGCTGCCGCGCGCTATGATTGATGAGCTGCTCTCGCAAACAATTCCCGCTCTCATTATCGACAAGAATTCTCATCTCGGACTCGTTTTCTGTTTGCGCTGAATTCATCTCGTCAGACTTACCAACCAATGAGAACGTAATCCACACTGCTGTTCTTGACAGCGTGTCGTGAAAGCTGCTTTCAACTCACCTCGTGCAGCGCTTGATATGAGAGTGTCGGCGTCCCACCGCATGTACGTCTTCACGCATGAGCCCAGACCCGCTGACCGTCTCTCTGTCGTGGAAAGTCGCGGGTTCGGTGAATGCAGGGGTGGGCCAGGCCTTGGCCCAATTCCTTCACTTTTCATTCGAGATCATTAGAGGCGCCTGGGACTGCGGCAAGGAACGGGAAGGAATTCGGCCATGGCCTTTTGAAGGAAGCATCCTGGCATTCGGCTGGAGTGATTTGGGGAAACCGTGGAAAACCCAAATCTGGATGCCCGGACGGGGATTGGAACCCGCGTCCTGTGGAAGGCGAGGCCAGAGCGTTAAGCACTCCCCCACCACGCTGCGCGAGTTCCTTGTCCTGATCCTGCCTCGCGTCCACTCCCACACATGTTGTGGCGACACCCACGCGTGGCTTTGCTGCATTCTTGCTCCCTGCAGATAGTTTTCATTACATTTCACAAAGGTTACATCAGCGAACCGTGGCTTAGTTGTTGTCTGTGATACTTTTCTCAAGTGGTTTTACAACGTTGTTTTCAACTAGATGGAAACTAATGCACGGAATAGTAGTGAGACTAATGCAACACCTCTTTTTTGTCTCAATTCCCGGTAAACGTTTCACTGCTGCTACGTGTACGTGAGGCGTCAAGAGCCGCGCTGCTTGTGTGACACGAGCTCTTTCAGAAAAGTCTTGCTCGCTGACGGAAACTCAAACTGCTAACCTTCTCGATGGTTTTACACAAAATCGTCCGTTGACCCGACAAGAAGTACGGAGCCATCTCGTTATGCGGGATTTTGTCGGAGGAATCTGATGATTTTGAACTTGAAGCGAGTTTAGCTATTCCTTAAAATTAGGCAAAAGTGGATAAATTACTTTTGGGTTGCTCGTAGCGTCTGACTGAAGACTTGTAGTCGCGCGGTGATACGCGAGAACCTGATGCTCGGGGGGTCGCTGGTCTCGTCTCTACGCGCAGCTCACGTCAGCCGAGTCCAGGCCTCACTCGTGATCGCTCTTGTGCTTCTCACGGATTTCATTTAGCGATATCCCCTCCCTCACTGGTTCCTGCTATGAGGCTTGTGAGTAATTAATATTATAACTCACTATGAGTGGGTGGCGGAGGGTGCATGACACGTGTCCTAATTTTGTTCATAGGAAGGGATATACGGCATATGGCGGGAGGCGCCCATGGGCTATTTTTAGGAACCATCCCGGCATTCGCCTGGAGCGATCTGGGAAAACCATGGAAAACCCAGATCAGGATGGCCGGAGTGATTTATCAAGAAATACTCCTGTCGGATTTTAAGTTTACTCGCCCGGTCAATCCTTTCTATTCAATTCCCTAATCGCTCGTGGAAAAAATGAGTACAGAAATGAATTGGTTCTGGCTCTGATTTATGTCACCTTATTTTCGTGATCATTGAATGTTGCCGTAGTAATATTTGTTTGTTGGCATTCCGAAACAAGTCATTGTGAATTTTTTTAGTTAGCTTCTGTCGAGAGCAACGCTTTCGGTGATCCAGGTCTACCCAACCTTACTCCTTCAACATCGCACTTACACTTTATCTCCAGCTATATATATCAGTCATGAATCGGGCGGATTTGTTTAGAGCTTCCTCAATGACTCCATTAACCCCTTTTAATGGGGACCCCACACAGAACAACAAAATTCTAAGTGAGGATGCACTAGTGCTTTGTATGCAATCGATTTAACTTGCGGTGTGCAATGTTTTAAATTATGACCTAGAAATCGGAGCATACGATTTGCTTTCCCAATTACCATCTCGATATGCTCATTGCACGACAAGCTATTACGAATTGTTACTCCCAGATATTTAGCGAAATCTACCGTACTAAGGACAGTGCCATTAAGTGTATATTCAGAGCTAAATGGTGTCATATTTTTACTTATATGCATAACGTGGCCCTTTGTATCGTTTAACTCCAACTGCCAATCTTTACACCACGCAATTATTTTATTAATATCGTCTCTAACAAAGAGCAGTCATCCTGGGTTTTGACAGTCTCTTCATCCCCGTTGTTGCGTGGGACAAATCGTTAGTGTATACGCGAGACGACAGAGGCCGTGCCGTGGCGGGCGGTGGCGCCGCGCCGCGGCCCGGCGGCGCACTGCGCGGCGCCGGCGCCGCGGCGCGGCTGATCGTTGCGGCAGTGGCGCCCGGGCGCCGAGCGAGTGCAGTGGAGTGCGCGATGTGAGTGCAGCGCCGCCCTGCCCTGTCCTGCGTGCGCGCCGGCGACCAAACAGGTAACGCACGCTCGCGCGCGACACGCGCGTGCTGCACGGCCGCGCCCGCAGCCGACCACACGAGCGGAGCAGGTGCGGCGGACAGACACCGGCGTCGACCACAATCGATACCTCAGACGACGCACCGAGCCTGTCGCACACTAGGCTCGCCGCGCTCGTTTAGCCTCAAACAGTATTACGTGTTATCACTGATACGGTCGAAATTTGCTGACGATGAGAATGATGGAAAAGTGCAATGCAAGTTACGAAACTGCACATAATAAACGGTTACTGTTAGCGGTTACCGCAGTGTCGCTAGCACAAAGCGAGGGCGACTCAAGTAACGGTTACGACCCAGCTGTGTCGTCGGTTACCGAGCCCCACATCACGGGAGTCTCCACGTCCAGCTGACTTCCACTGAGTCGCCATCGCAGGGTTAGGCTTAGCCGCAGTCTCCGTGTGAATCACAGCAAAGCTTACGTCTCCCCGCAAGCTTCAGCGGAACACAAACTGAACACCACGCGTCACTCGCTGCTCTTACAGTAACCGTTAAATACGTTATTAGTATTACAATGACAACTTGCCAAATTCCAATTAAATGTACAAAAATGAGTTTCCATAATTGCATTTTTTAAAAAAAATAAATAGCTCCCTGTTTAAGTTGCAAATTTACTTAAAAGTTCTGCATAGGTCTCCAAAAGCACAGACATTCGTCTTACAATTTTTAGACGGCTTATTTCTTGTTTGAGTTTTGCAAAACAGTATTGTATTTTTCTTTTCGTGTTTTCCACAGTGAAAATTCTTTAAAATATTTAACGTGCAGAATTTGTACGACCGGACTAGGGAAGGTACAAGTGGTAGTGAGATTATTATTGTGTTTTAATGGAGTGGAGCGTCTTGAGCACGTTGTGGATGTTGTAGAGCAGTGAGACAGGCAGGCTACTGCCGAGAGGTGACCACGGGGAGTGTGTAGCGGCTGGCTGTGAATGGCGCCACGCAGCGCCCATTCAGCCCACGGAGGAAGCAGCAGACTGGAGCGAGGCCGGGTGCAGGCAAGTGAGGTCGCCATATTGGACGGCACGGGGAGTATGCACAAACACCGCAAGCGAATCATGCGACAACCGTGGCACCATAATACGATGATAGGTTGTTATATATCTCAACGACACGAATCAAAACCAATTTTTTTTTTTTTTTTTTTTTTTTTTTTTTTTTTGATATCCTGCTTAGTTATCGAAATATACTGTCTCAAAATTGAGGTGTTTTGGATAGAAATTCAGAAGAAAAATTGCTCGAAAGTCAAATTTGATGATAGAAATTATGTAACACGACAAGACAAATCGAAAGTAAAGAATAAAATTTTTCGATTTCTCGTTTAGTTCTCGAGATATGCTGTCTCCAAAAGTAAGAATCTTAAATGGGAATAGTTCACAGCGCGATACGCTGTTGTATCATTAATATTGTGCTCGTGAAATTACAAACAACTAACAATAAATAAATTGTTTGTCCCTTCTGGTACAGGTTGCATTTCAACCTACCCACATTTCCATTAATATTATCGCTAGAAAATCAAATTATGTAAACACACCAAAAACATGAAATGATTCGCGAAGTACATTTCGGGCAGCAACAACGTTTGGTTCATCACGTTTCATAGTTCGCACAGCACAAATTATCACAATTAGTTTAATTGTACACTTTTAGTTTAAACTGAAACTGGACTAAAGCATGCAGAATACCATATTCATTGTATCGCGATGTAAACTTGTTTCGCTTAAATTAGACTTCCAACACTTGTTTACAATAAGGCTAGCCTTTTATATACAAAGTAGTAACATAAGCTGATTGTATACACTACACCAACAAATATTTGAGAATGATATCATCTTAATGGGAGTAATGAATAAATTTATAGCGATAGGCCCTACTGTTGCAGTTACCTATCAAACACTTTAAGAACAATAATTACAATGTGAGAACGAAGTTTTTCTCGGCGACGGAGTTTCAGATAGTCGACATATCGTGTGAAAACACCTCGATTACTCGGCGAGTCTCCCGAGAAGACTATATCAATTACGGTGTGACTTCACTCATGAAACGTTATTCCAGTTTGTTTCCTATCTGATCTGTTTGTGCAACGCTATAGAACACAAGCTGGCATCATAAAAAACTTTGAAATATTAGAAAATGTCATATTCACAGCAGTAAACACACTGCGCACAGCGCAATGTTTTGGGGTTTCTATAATGGCCGCCGCGCATGCGCAGTAGGAGACGAGTGTTTACAGGAGGCTTCACAGATTTAGCGGTATTTCGCTTCCAGTCTTTTTTCTTCCCCCATGACCCTACCCTGCGCTCCCTCGGGATACACAGCTCGCGGACACGGAATACCGGGAGACGCACTCACCAACAGCGTCGCTCTCGGCGCGGGCAGGTTGGCACCACTGCGGGGCTGTAGACTCGCTGACTCGTATGAAGAACAGTTGTGACGGCGTGTGGAACCTCTCAAGCCGTAGTCGCTGACATGTGACTGCTGACGGGGACTCCCCGTGGCTGACGAGGTGCAGTTAGTCGCCAGTGCTGACAGACTGGTGACTAAAGGCCCAGTCATACCAGCGGTCAGCTCAGCTCAGGTCAAAAATCGATGTACACTTAATCCAATGGGAGCATTCACACTACGTGGTGCTCTGATGTCAGAACAAGGCAGTCAGCATCAAGATCAACAACGGGCGAGACCTGATCTGAGCTCAGCTGACCGCTAATATGAACGTGCTCATAAGCAATAAAAAGAGAAATAAACAAAAAAAAAATGTTTTAACAGTATGTTATTTCCAATTATAAGAAAGTTGGCAAAATTTTATATAAATTCAAATATTATTACATGTTTTTCTAAGGTACAGATAGTGTTTCAGAATTAAAAAATGTTGTGAATTTATTTTTTGTATCAAAATGGTTCCTCTCGTTCATCCTGAAATTCTCTTTCTACATGACAGGAAATTTAGTTATTCCATAAACAATTTGCAAATAACATGTTGCTAAAATTGTCTTTTCAATTAATATTGGAGGAGAGTTAACTTTTCTAAATTAAATTCGAAATGTTTAAGCTAAAATATCAAAAACATTTCTCGCACTGCTTGGTCAGTAGATAAAATTTTAATCTCTTGATCTGTTTGCGTTTTCAAACTCTGGATTCAACCTTAACGGTCGTATTCTCTTCATCCAAAATCAGTGCGATTTTAATTAACGTTAGCGTAGAGAGTGGCATCGTTTACTGTGAGCAACTCATATGACTTGATCTGCCCTGACCTGAGCTGACCTGACCGCTGGTGTGAATGGGCTTTAACTGCACTCTACTGTAACATTCCCTCGTTGCCGAAACTTCAAACAATGGACCTTATGTTCCGCGTTACATTGCTACTGCTGCAACCATCACCAGTACTGTCCAACTGCTGCTCATTGACAGTTGACAAAGAATACTTTTCGACGATGGAGTTTATTCTTCACCGTTGCCGCTGTACTTCCCGTAGGAGTGGTTGTGTCGTGTGTTTGTTGAGCCCTGAAAGCAGCTCCCTGTGAGGCATCTCAGCATTGCTCGCACTGTGCAGGCGGGTGAGACTCGGGCAGGGTTTCAATATTTCATCCGCATCGTGTCCCACAACTAGTCGTCCGTGTTCTAGCAGATAATGTTGTTTGGTGAATGTCTAGCCTCCGATCGCTCCACGTTCCAGTGATTGACCTTGATACTCTTTAAATAGGTCGGTCGCACGACATTCGTAAAGCTTTGTGCTGTTCTTGCGAATATGTCGACCAATAAATAAGAAACCGTAGCGGCAGTCAGCGGAGGTGCGGCACACTTGCGTAGTGCGCGGCAGCTGTGTGTTGTTGCTCTGTCACATGCCATCCATCCATCCATCCAGACCACAGTAGCATATTTTCCCTAGCTCTAGGAATTTTCCTGTGGCTAGTGTCGTAGGATAGATTTAGAAGCTGGCTTTTTGATTTTGCCATAAGCTGCGTAAACGAACTTTTGATTTGATCTGAGCTTTTTTTGATGTTTGTACTGGCTTGGTAGGCAGAGGAGGAGACTTTCTTGGCTGTTTCTACGCACCTCTACCTCCTCGTGGTTGTTGGTTGCTCGCCGTGGTGCTGGCAACGGCTGCCGCTATGGCGGCGGCGACCTGGGCTGGCACCTCCCTTATGGCGCGCAGTCACTCGTCTCGCTCGACCGGGTGCTCGGAATGGCGTGGAGATGCGCAGCAGTTGGACCGCGCTGCTGGGCAGTTGCTATGACTTGTATCAATAGCAGAGATTGTTGCTGTAATAGCTACATGATGACTCAAAGGGTTTCAGAGTTGGGTGGTTGCAGTCTTCGGTGCCATCCTGAAGGTGCGGTTTGTCGTCTGAAGACTGCTTCTTAGCCGTCGCTGGATGCAAGTCTACGTCGGTTTCGTTCGGTTCGATTGCCAGTTGGTATGTGAAGAGGGAGAAGCCGGGTTGCCGGCGTTTGTCGCTGGTATGCCGAGACGCAGGTTTTTCTTTTCCGAGCAGCCGCTGTAGCAGGCTGGGTGGTTGCCGTTGCAGTTTCAACATCTTGTAGTCCCGTCTCGCGGGATCTTGCAGTCTGCCACGTTGTGACTGTCCGCATACCTCACGGTGGCCCTGACAGCGAAAGCACTAAGCCAGGGCGAGCGGCGGTCTCTTCTTCCAGTCGGACCTTGTGTACGAGGGGAGTCGTCGTCCTCTTCGCCCGCGGTACACGCTCTGCAGGCTGGAACGTGTGCAGTGGTAGACGTTCTTCAGTGCCCGGGCGACGCATCTGATGCACGTCCGAGGCGACGATACCGCCGTGCTGAGCTCGGCGGCCACCGTCTCCTCAGGCACAGCAGCCGGCCCTGCCTCAGACGACCAGTCTGGTTGGCGTGGTGGGCGCTGCACCCGTCCAGGAATTCCGTCAGACGACGGAGTTGTGCTGGGTTCTACGGCGGATGCGCTGTCAGAAGGAAGCTGCAAGCCTCAGCAGACAAAATCAGAAGACAACTAAACCACACTGAATCAATAGGAATAGCAAAACGCCAATAGAAGCACATAAGAACACACACCAATGACCATCTTAGCCCGCAAAAATCATCAACGTCAAGCTGTTGCAGAATACAACAGAACCGCAAAATGGTTCACCATAAACCCAAAACCGATGCAGACCACGTGTGTGCGTTGCGGGTCTTCTTGCCCTCTGTACAGCTTCCACCAGAGCTCCGTTAGACCTGTCACGTGACCCTCGCCACCGTAACCTCTGCCTCGCCAGTGTGTTCTGAAACACAGCTCTGCTAAATCTCGCGGTCTTCTACTGGCTAAAACTTACGAGCAAAGTATACATACATTCATCATTGCGCATTTGCTTCGTTTCTGAAACGGAATAGTTGACTCAAAATTTAAAGGAAATATAAAAATCTGGCGGCTTGGCAATTAGGGAGCGTCCATAAACCACGTAGCCCTTTTTGGACTCCACTGAAACTCCCCCGCCCCCCCCCCCCCAAGTAGCCCGACGTAGCTATTGTCTCTAGGCCCCCCACCCCTCCCGCGTAGCAAGTTGCTTTTTTTCCTTATTGATTCCAGAGGACATTTTTACTATTTTCTCTTGTCAGACTATCGCAAATTACGTACGGGGACCGAGCGTGGTGGTGTAACGGCTAGCGTTATGGCCTCGCATTCGGGAGGACGGCGGTTCGAATCCCCGTCCGGGCATCCAGATTTGGGTTTTCCATGATTTCCCAAATCACTCCAGGTAAATGCCGGGATGGTTCCTTCAAAAGGCCATGGCCGAATTCCTTCCCACTCCTTGCCCCCCATCCTTTCCCGGCTCTAAAGACCTCGCTTGTGGAGAGACGTTAAGCAGATTTAATAAAAAAAAAAAAGTACGGGGATAGTAATATGATTGAAAAGCTACGTGGCCTGGCTCGGAAACCCTCCTCCCCCCGCCCCCTCCACATTGCTTTCCCGCCAATCCCCCCCTCCCACATTTTTTATACAGAGCCACGTAGTTTATGGATGCTCCCTTATGT
Organism: Vandiemenella viatica; assembly: GCA_031002005.1. Classification (NCBI taxonomy): domain Eukaryota; kingdom Metazoa; phylum Arthropoda; class Insecta; order Orthoptera; family Morabidae; genus Vandiemenella; species Vandiemenella viatica. The sequence continues at coordinate 233,765,364 of JARYHS010012519.1, read as the reverse complement.
ATGTCATAATTTTTATTAAAATTTATTCTAAGAGTTCTCAAACCCGAAAGACGTGCCAGCGAAATCTCACCTCTTTATCTCTATATGTTGTATTGAGAAAACAACATATTTAAGATATTTATATTTAGTTTATTAGAACATGGAATGCATAATAGCCAAAAAATTAAATCGACCATCCGCATCACCTAGAGAAACTCTCAGAAAGTGAAATGAATGCACAGTGTATGGTATAGGCGTATTCTTACAAGGATTCAATTCGATCGATTGTTGTGAGTTCAGGAGTCGTGAGAGGTATCGACACACGAGTGAGCATTGCCGTTTCTCTAGTTTAAACTGCCGCCAGAAAATAATAGCTAACTGCAAGAACAGAGTAAAATTTAAGTACGTAGTTAAGCTCGCTAATGTGTATCCACCGTTGCCTGTAGCCTCATGCAGAGAAAAGCAACTAACCTGCACATGTGTACGTCCTGGCTTTCCATTTGATAAATACAGGGAAGATCATAATTACTGGATTTTCTTGTGATTTTGTGGTGAAACTATAGACGTGTACCTAGGAACACCGAAAATATAGATGAATCATGTCGTAATCGCTTGAAGACAGGGAATTTCAGAATGCTGAAAAGTTAGCAGATTGATTCCTGAGGAAAACGTGTGGCATATAAAGATATGGTGGAAAGCAATTTCACGTTTCAGGTAAACAGAATGTAGATATGCGAAAATCTACCAGTTTTATAATACGCATTCTTATAATCTGGGGGTAAAACTCTATCTTCTACGAAATTTCAGCATCTTACGACTACGGGAACAACCTTACAGTTTTGATGAGCATGAGTCAGTGAGTGACCATATCGGAGAAAATTGGATCTGAATAACATCGAAGCTAAGAACAGGAAGGAAAAAAGATTAGTGTATTGTTATTCAGCAGAGGAGGTGATGAGAGTCACCTTGATGGTGCTTGAGCGGCGGAGACGCGGTCCAGCATCGAGCGTCGTGGGTGAGTGGTAACGCTCTCGCCTCGCATCGAGATTTGGGTTTTCCATGGTTTCCCCAAATCACTCCAGGCGAATGCCGGGATGCTTCCTTCAAAAAGGCCATGGTCAAATTTCTTCCCGTGCCTTGTCCCTAGTCCCGTCCTGCCTTTAATGACTTCGACGTCGACGAAGCATAAAGCCATAAGTAAAAAACAAAAAAACGGGTTTCGCGAAGTCAGCGCAGGAGAGCGCGGGGAGGTGACGCGGCTCTCGCGTTACGCGTGCGCTGTGCAGACTCGCGTGCGCTGTGCAGACTCGCGTCCGACAGACCAGTCTCGACGCCTCTCAAGATCAGCACTCGACAGCTTTACTCTCCTACACGCGTTTACCGTAGTTTCGAACACATAACCCGACATTTTGTGCAAACACACGATTTTCACAATTCTACCGCGCGATTAAATAATCTTTTTAAAGATGTGAATGAAGTTTTTCCCGACGCATGGCTGACAAGAATTCTCTGCCGGATAAGTTCTTCCATCCACAACGTTTCGGCAGGAACCTCCGCTGCCTTCATCGGGTGAGATGGTATAGCGAAGCTGACGCTGCGACTACACAGCAACTACAGTCGGTGATGTGTCGTCGCAGCGGCAGCTTCGCTATGACATCTCACCTGATGAAGGCAACGCAGGAAACATTGTGGACGGGAGAACTTATCCGGCAGAATACCAGAGAAGAATTTATGTGAATGTTCTTAAGCACCGCCGTTGTCATCGTATACTACGTAGACATAACTCCTTGATTTAAACGACGTGATTCCACTCCTCGCGGCACGGTGTCTGTCTCTGAACACTCTCTCCAAACTAACCAGCGGCACCGAGACCACCCCCAGACGACCGAGTCGAGGTTATCAGCAATGCCGCTCATATCATTCCATTACAAATCAAATATTTCACTTATTGAAAAACTTATGGTCCCTCCGCTACCGTCACAGTAGTCGTCCATCTTGACTGCACGTCTGGCTTGATGTTAAATGTAACAGTGTTTGACGTTAAAGCTTAAGTTAATATCAACCTACAACGTCTGTCCTAAATGAAACCTCACTAAAGCTGTAGAACTCGGATTAATGAAAATTATTCCGAAGCACACTTAATACTCCTCAAAGTAATATCCATGTGCATCAACACAGCGTTTCCAGCGGTTCTGCCATCGAAGACATGCGTCGTGGAACTCCTGTTGCGACATCGTTATCAGAGTCCTTGCCAAAGCGGCAAAATGCCTCGGCTGATTCACAAACGGTACGTCATTAAATTCTGTGTTAGCTTCAAGAAATCGGGTACAGAGACTTAGAAATGTTAACAACAGCAACTGCGATGAATGCATGACAAGATCCCATGTTTTGTCTAGCATAACACCTTTAAGGAGGGAAGAGAGAATGTTGGGGATGAAGAGAGCAAATCAAAATGACGCTCATTGTGTGTGATGGAGTTGTTCCAGGGAGCAGTGGAGACTACGGTTACCTCCACATTCCACGTTGAAGTCCTCGAAAGACTTCGCAAACGCGTCGCCCGCGCTGGTGAGGACTGGACCCTGCACCATCAACAAGATTGTGCAGGACTTGTTGGCCAAAAAATATGAAGACGCTTCCGCAACCTGCTTACGGCCCCGGCTCGAGAGGCACATCAACGGACGCCATCGAAGCTGTGCCATCCCCTGTGACAAGGACTCTGAAAAGCATGCAATTACTGTAGAGCATTGATCATACGGAAAAAGCAGTAATGCAGAAGAGTGACTGTTTTGTCGTCTGTTTGATATTCGGGACGTCACTTGGATACGGGCCGCTCGAGTTTGGTCTGTTGTGGAGTGTGGGACCTCACGCAGTGCTGCGCGGGTAGCGGCGCGGCAGGCGCGGGGCGTTGCATTTGCTTGAACTCACTGAAGCAACCGCCTGCATGTCCCATAGACAGCTCCAACACCATCCGCCATGCATAGTGTCTGAACGGACTGAAAGGGGGGGACCTGCAACACAGTAGGAAATTCTGAAATTTGTTTCAGGATGACAGCAAACACACCAGCAATATTCACACCCGGAATGAGTGCGAAAATAACGGAAATCGGTACCACAACCGATTCTTTCCTGAACTCGATAACTAAGTGGAGCAGGAACAATAAAAAAAAAGGAACTAAAACAACAGTACAACTACTCGCATCTGAAATTTCACACTTTTCGCAGGAACGTAGTCTATACGTTGGTGAAACACGACGAGCGGTCTCCGTTTGAGTGAAACAACACGCGAGACAGTGGCGGAACATCGTGTTGAATTCAGTGAGAAAAAAACTACAATCGTTGCAAAACCAAAGGATTTTTTTATAACGTAAAATAAGGGAATCTATAGAAATTTATAAAAATCCTAATAATTTCAACAAAGACGACGGCTATGGTTTGAGGCAAATGTGGAAGTGTATTCTAGCAAACGAACGCATTCTAACAACTGCAAGATCGCTCAACAATATACAAACATCTTTGAAACACTGAATAAACTTTCGCGGAGAAACAAAATCATCTCTGCCGGTGAAAAATAAACAGTGTACCGTGAATCATGTGTATCCATAAAAAAGGTGGATAGATAGAGAGCAGCCCTGACGAAGGCCCCAGGTTGGTGCCGAAACGTAGGCAGTAACAGCAAAAAAAAAAAAAATAAACGCAGCGCAAAACCCGAGAAACCCCGAGTAAGTGCGATGCGAGTGTCTACTCGGCGTGGCATTCGATCTGGCTAGTGAGCTGAGGTGAGCCGCGCCTGGGCTGAGTCGTGGCGGTGCGCGGTCGTCCTGCCGGACTCGCACCTCCACTGCCAGCGTTCCCTTCGCAAACTAAATTTCAGCCTCGGGCGTGTTCCGCACACGGACAAGCGCGCCCAACCCGGACCGAATACACAGCACAGTTCACACACAAACCACCGACCAAAGGTGATCAATGCGATCGTGTTTACAACTTACCTGCTTTTATACAATGTTACATGTAGGAGTGCAGTCGTTTTCAAGTTTTCTATTTGTCATTAAGACATTGTTTGAAAACCTGCACAGATTAGTCCTCCTGGAAGAGCCGACTCAGTCCTGTGGACACACTTATCATAAACTTTAATCTACGTCTTACAACCTTAAACCGAGTATCGCATGTGACGACTCTTAAAAAAAAAAAAAAAGACTTATCGTTTGTATTATTTGAGAAAAAGGTATTTTCACGATAGAAATAATAAATTTGATGTTCGGAAATTTAACTGCGAAGTTGAAGCATAAAATTTGTTATTCATTAGTGATCGGTTTATATAGAGAACATTAGACTGGTAGGTGCTCCATAAGTACTCCATTCGTTAATTTCAGCAGGACACAAAGAAAATAGAGCATCTTCACTATTCGCGCGTCACACCTAGTCTACACAGTGTCTGCTCCTCGGAACTCTCTACATCGCTCTATAACGGAACAACTCGCACACTTCAAAGGTTTTACATGCTACCCTTTTTTGTCGAACACAAACGGTGTATGTTATTTAAATTTTGGATGAATTATATTCAGCAGGATTTTGAAATTAATACAGAGCAGTCGAAGAAATAGTTTATTTATATATTCTCGAATCGTATAGAATTTGAGATGGATCCGGTAAAAACTGATAGTGTAAGTATTATAAAGCAATTAAAGCTTCTGAAGTTCGGGAAAGCGCCGGGTACCGGTGGTATACCAGTAAGAGTATTTTCAGAATACGGGGAAGAAACTGAACTATTTCTGTCAGATATATTCCGTAAATCTTTAGAAGAAAGAAAAGTACCTTAAGACTGGAAAATAGCCCAGGTGCTTCCTGTTTTCAAGAAAAGAGATCAGAGAGATCCTGGAATTATCGACCCATATCTCTAACATCTGTTTGCAGTAGAATTCTGGGGCATGTCATATGCTCTAGCATTATGAAGTTTCTATATGAAAACGAGTTACTCATGCAGTACCAACACTGATTTAGGAAGAACAGATCGCGTGAAACACAATTGGCCCTATTTTCGCATGATGTAATGAAAGTTATCGACGAAGGTTCACAAGTTGATGTAATTTTCTTGGACTTACAGAAAGCTTTTGACTCTGTGCCACACAGCCGACTATTGTCGAAGATTCGAGCATACGGTATATCGGATCAGATATGTGGATGAATACGCGATTTTCTAACTGGTCGGTCACAGTATATCGTTGTTCAGGGGAAGCCTCTTCTAAGCTAGATATTAATTCTGGCGTTCCTCAAGGAAGTGTAATAGGACCACTTCTTTTCTTAATTTTTAGAAACGATCTCGCTGACAAAGTTAACTGCAGGATGGGATTGTTTGCTGATGATGCACGTATCGATAGGGAAATAAGGTGCTCTGACGATTGCGTTGAAATTCCGCGTGATCTGGCTGTTATTTCGGAAAGCTGCCATAAAGGAGCTGATTGACGCGTTAGAGAGCAGAGCCGCTCGATTCGTGACTGCTAGTTACAATCCTTACGAAAGCGTAACAGAATTGACACACAGGTTGGGCTGGAATTGTTTGACCTAATTCTTATAATCTCTTCCTCAAATTCTGCTCCTTACTTACAGTTGCTCTGAAACATTTTCACTTGTTTTAGAGATGTAACAACTTTCTTCGATTGTAAACAACGATGTGTGAGCAGCGTTTGATATAAATTACGCCGCGGACATTGGTTTAAAGGTGTGTGCACACCAGGCGAACACAAGCAAACGAATACGGCTGAACGGAGGCGGCGGAACCTGTGCGGAGTTTGTTAAATTTTGCTTGGTGTCCACATTACAGCGACGGAATGTCTTGTTTGTCATTCTTTCGTGTTCGCGGGTTTATGTGGTAAAATTTTATTATACCTAACATAAAAATGGATGCAGAAGATGACTTAATTATTGATAGTACGTCTTATATTATTATTTATACATTTGTCTCTTGAAATTACTATAGAACACCACCAGTAACAGATATGATAAAACATGTGGAAGGGGTTTCATTGGAAGACTGCAGGGGGCTGAAGAGAGTGTACAAAGCGAATATTGGTGATGACGCGTGGGAAGATATTGCTGTAATAAATAAAAACAGTACATGGAAGGAAAAAGATGACCATGACCACAAGCTGGCACTCGATTTCAGGCACACGTGGGTCGGAAGATTATCTTTTTTAGGTAAGGGCGTAGTTACCAACAGAATTAATACTAGTTTACTAAAACGTAGAAACAATTTAAAGTTGAAATTTGGAGAGGACAAAATAGTTGAGCACAGGAAATGGGAAAAATATGAAATTGCCATCGTAGCTTGCGCTCTATCGTAATTAAATTAGATTTAAAAATTAACTATTGAAACGACGGTGGTGCATGACTTCTTTTTCGAAAGTAGAAATACGTGTAGAGTGGCTGGTTTAATAGATGATCGTACAGCTGAAATTAGGTATGGACTTTTTGAAAGGTTCTTCAGAATGAAGTCCACCGACTTAGAGACGTTGTTGCAGCAGTTTGGCTTGAAGATTTCAAAACGTAAGTATTTTCTCTATCCATTGGTACAAATTTATCCAGCAAAAATAACAAGTCTTTAAAACCAAACCATGTTGATTTAAATATGACATCAGCTACAGAGCCTATTTTAAATCCATTATCCTGTTTTTGGACGTTCACTCTAAAGGATCCCAATAGAGATTTCATTTTCTTTTCCTGTTTTTTTTTTTTTTAGTTTTTTTTGTATCACTATTCATAGTAATTTCTTTCTTTTATTTTTATAATCATTATGAAAGGGTTTCTTAAACACTCGTGTTGTTTATATAATTCTATTACTTTTAAGGAATCCAAGCTTCAGCCGAGGACTTTGGCGCTCTCTCTGGTGTTTATGAATCTCTGCTACCCTGCCGGCCGAGGCCACCACCAGGACCGCAACCAGCTAACTCCGTGTCACTAGGACCAACTGCGGCTTATGCTGCACACGGGGAATAAAATTATATCTGTAGTAATAGAAGCAATCACCAATGTATTTTACGAAAATCAATTTTCGCTGAACGTCGTTGTTAAATACGGTTATCATGAATTTTGGTTCGGTATTTAGAAGGGGGAGACACGTATTTAATGACTTCAGGAGTTCAAGTTTCGAAACACGCGGAAGTAAATGAAGATATCAGAAAACACCGCCGAGTGAGTTCCACTCTCGATGAGGTTGCATGATACCTTGTTTACGAGGTGGGGGTGGGAAATAGACTCGTGCATATGCAGTCTAGGCTCGCTGCCAGCGTGACCTCTGCAGTGCAGAGCACCGAGCCAGGACGTGAGCTCGAGCCTGGACGTGAGCTCGAGCCAGGACGTGAGCTCGAGACTGGACGTGAGTTCGAGCCTGGACGTGAGCTCGAGCCTGGACGTGAGCTCGAGCCTGGACGTGAGTTCGAGCCAGGACGTGAGCTCGAGCCTGGACGTGAGTTCGAGCCAGGACGTGAGCTCGAGACTGGACGTGAGTTCGAGCCTGGACGTGAGCTCGACCCAGGACGTGAGCTCGAGCCTGGACGTGAGCTCGAGCCTGGACGTGAGCTCGAGACTGGACGTGAGCTCGAGCCTGGACGTGAGTTCGAGCCAGGACGTGAGCTCGAGCCTGGTCGTGAGCTCGAGCCTGGACGTGAGCTCGAGCCAGGACGTGAGGTCGAGCCTGGACGTGAGTTCAAGCCTGGACGTGAGCTCGAGCCAGGACGTGAGTTCGAGCCTGGACGTGAGCTCGAGCCAGGACGTGAGCTCGAGCCTGGATGTGAGCTCGAGCCAGGACGTGAGCTCGAGACTGGAAGTGAGCTCGAGCCTGGACGTGAGTTCGAGCCAGGAAGTGAGCTCGAGCCTGGACGTGAGTTCGAGCCTGGACGTGAGCTCGAGCCTGGACGTGAGTTCGAGCCTGGACGTGAGCTCGAGCCAGGACGTGAGCTCGAGCCTGGACGTGAGTTCGAGCCTGGACGTGAGCTCGAGCCTGGACGTGAGTTCGAGCCTGGACGTGAGCTCGAGCCAGGACGTGAGTTCGAGCCTGGACGTGAGCTCGAGCCAGGACGTGAGCTCGAGACTGGACGTGAGCTCGAGCCTGGACGTGAGTTCGAGCCAGGACGTGAGCTCGAGCCTGGTCGTGAGCTCGAGCCAGGACGTGAGCTCGAGCCAGGACGTGAGCTCGAGCCTGGACGTGAGTTCGAGCCTGGACGTGAGCTCGAGCCAGGACGTGAGTTCGAGCCTGGTCGTGAGCTCGAGCCTGGACGTGAGCTCGAGCCAGGACGTGAGCTCGAGCCTGGACGTGAGTTCGAGCCTGGACGTGAGCTCGAGCCAGGACGTGAGTTCGAGCCTGGACGTGAGCTCGAGCCAGGACGTGAGCTCGAGACTGGACGTGAGCTCGAGCCTGGACGTGTCGAGCCTCGACATGAGCTCGAGCCAGGACGTGAGCTCGAGCCTGGACGTGAGTTCGAGCCTGGACGTGAGTTCGAGCCTCGATATGAGCTCGAGCCAGGACGTGAGCTCGAGCCTGGACGTGAGTTCGAGCCTGGACGTGAGTTCGAGCCTGGACGTGAGTTCGAGCCTCGACATGAGCTCGAGCCAGGACGTGAGCTCGAGACTGGACGTGAGCTCGAGCCTGGACGTGAGTTCGAGCCTCGACATGAGCTCGAGCCAGGACGTGTGCTCGAGCCTGGACGTGAGTTCGAGCCTGGACGTGAGTTCGAGCCAGGACGTGACCTCGAGCCTGGACGTGAGCTCGAGCCTGGACGTGAACTCGAGACTGGACGTGAGTTCGAGCCTCGACATGAGCTCGAGCCAGGACGTGAGCTCGAGACTGTACGTGAGCTCGAGCCTGGACGTGAGTTCGAGCCTCGACATGAGCTCGAGCCAGGACGTGAGCTCGAGACTGGACGTGAGCTCGAGACTGGACGTGAGCTCGAGCCTGGACGTGAGTTCGAGCCTCAACATGAGCTCGAGCCAGGACGTGAGCTCGAGCCTGGACGTTAGTTCGAGCCTGGACGTGAGATCGAGCCAGGACGTGAGCTCGAGCCTGGACGTGGGCTCGAGCTTGGACGTGAGCTCGAGACAGGACGTGAGCTCGAGACAGGACGTGAGCTCGAGCCTGGACGTGAGCTCGAGCCTGGACGTGAGCTCAAGCCAGGACGTGAGCTCGAGCCTGGACGTGAGCTCGAGCCTGGACGTGAGCTCGAGCCTGGACGTGATTTCGAGCCTGGACGTGAGTTCGAGCCTGGACGTGAGCTCGAGTCTGGACGTGAGCTCGAGCCAGGACGTGAGCTCAAGCCAGGACGTGAGTTCGAGCCTGGACGTGAGCTCGAGCCTCGACGTGAGCTAGAGCCTCGACGTGAGCTCAAGCCAGGACGTGAGTTCGAGCCTGGACGTGAGCTCGAGCCAGGACGTGAGCTCGATCCTGGACGTGAGCTAGAGCCCGGCAATAGGCTCGGTTATGTGCTGCGTGGGGAAGAAGCGACGGTGGTACTCGACCCGTACAATTGGAACAGCCACGAACTGCATCGCAGTCGCAAAATACATAAATTAAAGGATGAAGTAACTGAAAATTCAAAATGTTCTCTTCTTGTTATTTCTACGTGCTATTGTATCAAACTATAAGATGGTATACGTTTGCACTCTGAAAATTCGGATATTGGGTCCAACTCTATGTTACTGAAAAAGTAAAACTCAGCAGATTGCACCACATTTCAACCTTTCTGTGGCAATGTTCCGTTATTTCATAAATATGAAACAATCTTTCTTTGAACGTATGAATGATCTCTTGGTTATTCACGAATGAGAGTGATATCAGTTATGTCATTAAAGTGAGCACAATGTCGTGCATTAATAAAAGTCACATGCATTTGAAACTTCTGTGTAAATTACAATGCACTATATGTAAATTGAGGGTATACTTTATGCATGTCAGTAACTACAGATAACTAATTTATGTTATGGTTTTCGTTGCAATATGTTCTGATTTCATGATTCGTAAGATTTCCGTTGCATATGTGTATCCAACACAAAGATGTTCCAGCACATTCTAGCCTTCGTTTGTCTGCTGAGCCTTCGTATGTCCTCTGTACCTTCGTTTATCCGTCGAGCCTTCGTATGTCTTATCCGTCGAGCCTTCTTTTGTCCGCCGAGCCTTCGTTTGTCTGCTGAGCCTTCGTATGTCCTCTGTACCTTCGCTTGTCCACCGAGCCTTCGTTTGTCCGCCGAGTCTTCGTTTGTCATCTGTACCTTCGTTTGTCCGCCAAGCCTTCGTTTGTCTGCTGAGCCTTCGTATGTCCTCTGTACCTTCGTTTGTCCGCCGAGCCTTCGTTTGTCAGCTGAGCCTTCGTATGTCCTCTGTACCTTCGCTTGTCCACCGAGCCTTCGTTTGTCCGCCGAGTCTTCGTTTGTCCTCCGAGCCTTCGGTTTTCTGCTGAGCCTCCGTATGTCCTCTGTACCTTCGTTTATCCGTCGAGCCTTCGTTTGACCGCCGAGCCTTCGTTTGTCTGCTGAGCCTTCGTATGTCCTCTGTACCTTCGCTTGTCCGCCAAGCCTTCGTTTGTCAGCTGAGCCTTCGTATGTCCTCTGTACCTTCGTTTGTCCGCCAAGCCTTCGTTTGTCAGCTGAGCCTTCGTATGTCCTCTGTACCTTCGTTTGTCCGCCAAGCCTTCGTTTGTCAGCTGAGCCTTCGTATGTCCTCTGTACCTTCGTTTGTCCGCCAAGCCATCGTTTGTCAGCTGAGCCTTCGTATGTCCTCTGTACCTTCGTTTGTCCGCCAAGCCTTCGTTTGTCTGCTGAGCCTTCGTATGTCCTCTGTACCTTCGCTTGTCCACCGAGCCTTCGTTTGTCAGCTGAGCCTTCGTATGTCCTCTGTACCTTCGTTTGTCCGCCAAGCCTTCGTTTGTCAGCTGAGCCTTCGTATGTCCTCTGTACCTTCGTTTGTCCGCCAAGCCTTCGTTTGTCAGCTGAGCCTTCGTATGTCCTCTGTACCTTCGCTTGTCCACCGAGCCTTCGTTTGTCAGCTGAGCCTTCGTATGTCCTCTGTACCTTCGCTTGTCCGCCAAGCCTTCGTTTGTCAGCTGAGCCTTCGTATGTCCTCTGTACCTTCGTTTGTCCGCCAAGCCTTCGTTTGTCAGCTGAGCCTTCGTATGTCCTCTGTACCTTCGTTTGTCCGCCAAGCCTTCGTTTGTCAGCTGAGCCTTCGTATGTCCTCTGTACCTTCGTTTGTCCGCCAAGCCTTCGTTTGTCAGCTGAGCCTTCGTATGTCCTCTGTACCTTCGCTTGTCCACCGAGCCTTCGTTTGTCAGCTGAGCCTTCGTATGTCCTCTGTACCTTCGTTTGTCCGCCAAGCCTTCGTTTGTCTGCTGAGCCTTCGTATGTCCTCTGTACCTTCGTTTGTCCGCCGAGCCTTCGTTTGTCAGCTGAGCCTTCGTATGTCCTCTGTACCTTCGCTTGTCCACCGAGCCTTCGTTTGTCCGCCGAGTCTTCGTTTGTCCTCCGAGCCTTCGGTTTTCTGCTGAGCCTCCGTATGTCCTCTGTACCTTCGTTTATCCGTCGAGCCTTCGTTTGACCGCCGAGCCTTCGTTTGTCTGCTGAGCCTTCGTATGTCCTCTGTACCTTCGCTTGTCCGCCAAGCCTTCGTTTGTCAGCTGAGCCTTCGTATGTCCTCTGTACCTTCGTTTGTCCGCCAAGCCTTCGTTTGTCAGCTGAGCCTTCGTATGTCCTCTGTACCTTCGCTTGTCCACCGAGCCTTCGTTTGTCCGCCGAGTCTTCGTTTGTCCTCCGAGCCTTCGGTTTTCTGCTGAGCCTCCGTATGTCCTCTGTACCTTCGTTTATCCGTCGAGCCTTCGTTTGACCGCCGAGCCTTCGTTTGTCTGCTGAGCCTTCGTATGTCCTCTGTACCTTCACTTGTCCGCCAAGCCTTCGTTTGTCAGCTGAGCCTTCGTATGTCCTCTGTACCTTCGTTTGTCCGCCAAGCCTTCGTTTGTCAGCTGAGCCTTCGTATGTCCTCTGTACCTTCGTTTGTCCGCCAAGCCTTCGTTTGTCAGCTGAGCCTTCGTAAGTCCTCTGTACCTTCGTTTGTCCGCCAAGTCTTCGTTTGTCAGCTGAGCCTTCGTATGTCCTCTGTACCTTCGTTTGTCCGCCAAGCCTTCGTTTGTCTGCTGAGCCTTCGTATGTCCTCTGTACCTTCGCTTGTCCACCGAGCCTTCGTTTGTCAGCTGAGCCTTCGTATGTCCTCTGTACCTTCGTTTGTCCGCCAAGCCTTCGTTTGTCAGCTAAGCCTTCGTATGTCCTCTGTACCTTCGTTTGTCCGCCAAGCCTTCGTTTGTCAGCTGAGCCTTCGTATGTCCTCTGTACCTTCGCTTGTCCGCCAAGCCTTCGTTTGTCAGCTGAGCCTTCGTATGTCCTCTGTACCTTCGTTTGTCCGCCAAGCCTTCGTTTGTCAGCTGAGCCTTCGTATGTCCTCTGTATCTTCGTTTGTCCGCCAAGCCTTCGTTTGTCAGCTGAGCCTTCGTATGTCCTCTGTACCTTCGTTTGTCCGCCAAGCCTTCGTTTGTCAGCTGAGCCTTCGTATGTCCTCTGTACCTTCGTTTGTCCGCCAAGCCTTCGTTTGTCAGCTAAGCCTTCGTATGTCCTCTGTACCTTCGTTTGTCCGCCAAGCCTTCGTTGTCAGCTGAGCCTTCGTATGTCCTCTGTACCTTCGCTTGTCCGCCAAGCCTTCGTTTGTCAGCTGAGCCTTCGTATGTCCTCTGTACCTTCGTTTGTCCGTCGAGCCTTCGTTTGACCGCCGAGCCTTCGTTTGTCTGCTGAGCCTTCGTATGTCCTCTGTACCTTCGCTTGTCCGCCAAGCCTTCGTTTGTCAGCTGAGCCTTCGTATGTCCTCTGTACCTTCGTTTG